>ML809960.1:0-13121 GCA_009831015.1 Picea engelmannii | reverse complement strand
TTAGCTAGTCGAACATCATAAGGGACCCATAGAACCCCCATCGTTCTAGACGCTTGCTAAACCTCCCTCCTATTCTAGGGGAGTTACTAGTCTTGCCAACTCATCGGCACCACCTTCACACACTCCAGTGAGTGCCACTGTCTTAGGGTCAATTTTTCTTGGTTCCACCTTACTTGGGTCCAATTCCCAAGGTCTACAATCCACTTTCTCTCCTTTACACAGAAGTGGGGGACGAACTTCCTCTCAAGGGGGAAGTACAAACCCATCTAGTCTCCCCCAAGGGTTAGGTTCACAACACACTCACACCATGGCTGGAACTAATCCTCTGCCACCACTACAGATGCCATACTTAGCCTTTGTCAACATACCAGATCTAAGAAAACTCACAAATGACCCTATATTGCATGACCCCACATGGCCTGCAATGCCTACCAAACTACCTTTAGACATCCCCAAGTTTGAAGGAAAGGCAAGGAATGACCCTGCCAACCATGTCATGCTTGGCCAAAGCATTTTTGACCTTCTTTCAATTACCAATCCACCATGACAATGGTCTTGAAATACTTTCTAATTTTAAACAAACCTTAGCCACACATATCGCTGATCACATTCATGAGTGGCATCGACAACATAGTTTGTGCAAAGCAGAAACCACCAAACAACAATGTCTTGATTGATTTCTTAGATCACTTGTCTCTCTCCTCAGTAAATATATGACTTCCACCTTCCCTCAATTGAAAGAAGAATCCATCAGTAAGGCTCAACAATACGACCTCATCTATTCACAATCAGGGTACTTGTACACAATACTCCCTGATCTCCCAAAACCTGTGCCATTTGGCCAAGACAAACCCGAGATGTCTCACTTAGCAGACAGATTGATTGGTAATACCATGCACTACAGTCCACAACCCCAACAACCACCAATGTATAACACACCTCAATATCATTAGGCATATGGAGGAACCCCCTATTATCCTCCACCCCCTTATCAATAACCATACCCTGTTTCCCTTCCTCCACCCATCAGTGGGCCACCGTTGGCACCCACAATACATCAACCTATCCAAACAAGTTCTGGTACTCCCTCTACCTCAGCTTATACTCTAAGTACTAGAGAAATATCCACGTCTTCCTATGTACCTTACGGATCATTACCCCCACATAATCCATACTTTCCATTTCCTGGTCCTCCACCGCCCATGGCTCCACCATAAGGACACCTTCACACTAGGGTGAATTTTTTTCAACCCTCTCCCATTCAACAATATTAAAATTTTGAATAGCTAAATACGAAAAATCTGACCCATCAGTCGAATAATGCCAAAAAGAAAGGAAAAAAAAAGAACAATAACAACCTAGGTCAAGGCGACAATCACCCCCAATAGGACCAACCTACTAGGGGCAACTAGAATCAAGGGAATTATAACCCCTAGGGGGGCAATAACAATATGCATTAAGGGAAAAATAACAATAATCTTCGAACCAACTTCCCTTGTGCCCTTTGCGGTGAGTTCAGTCATTATACTCATCATTGCCCCCAAATTGCTGATTTTAAACGAATGAAAGACTCAGGAAGTGGACCACATCCTCCAGCACCACCTGCCCCTTAGCAGACCCCACAACAATACATCCAACAACCTCCCCCAGCCATGCTGCAGAATCCCATTCCGCACCAGGGTGTGTTGAACACCCAATAGGACATGGAGCCTGCCCCATCTCAGTTGGGACAATATCTCAACCCAAACAATTTCACAGATCGCACTATCCTCCTCACTAGTGAGGAAGAAGTCCTTCTACAGACACGTAGTCATCAATACTGTGCACCTGCTGAGTCTCCTCCCATTCCCCCAGAAACAATCCTAGCACCAATAGCACCACTATTGGTGATTCCTTTCCCTAACATGGAAACACCTCTTCGCATCCGTCGCATCCCATTGCACAGGAATGTCCACAACCCCCAGGCTAGGGCAGCTCATAATTATAGTTTGGTTGATGACTTAGCACAATCCCCGACTTCCATGTCAATCTTAGAAGTACTTCAAACTTGTCCCACTCAGCGTAATTCATTACTTTCTACCTTGGGGGAAATAGGCCTCACGTATACCCAACTCATCACATTTGATCTTGACAGCGGAGAACCTCGCCTCCTCGCTCTCATCGCTTTTCAAATCCCAGTGAAAATTTGGAACATTACAGTTCATTGGTGCATCATCGATGAAGGCACATCCACATGCATCATGTCCAAGTCTGTATGGAAGAAACTTGGTTCCCCTGAACTCATACCATCTGCCATTACCTTAAGAGCTTATGACGGACGATCATCTTCTCCCTAAGGGCTCTTCCAAAATGTCCCTATAGAACTCGGGGACAAGAACATTCTCATCAACATTGAAGTTATTGATGCCCCACTCAATTACAATATCTTGTTCGGTCGTAGCTACATGTACGCTATGAAGGCAATTTCTTCTTCTGTCTTTCGAACCATGATGTTCCCCCATAATGGGAAGATCATTACCATTGACCAAGTTTCACATTATGATCCTAGCCCTACTACCAACATTGATAACATTCTCCCTCTCATCCATACTAATCACGAAGAATACCCACTCATTGAAATGGCCCCCAAAATTTTCAAAGACCCATCATTGTTAGGAACTTACCATGGTGCACCACTGCTCCTTCCTCCTTCCAATCAAGTATGTGTCATATGATCCAAAGGAACTGATAGTGAGGATATCCTCCCTCCTAGGGAGGCTTCTCTTATATCCGACGTCTCACTAGTTGCAGAGCCCCTCCCTCACGAGCCTCCTGCAAACTTGTTGGCTCCACTAGTTCACAATTTCACCCCACACGAAGGCCATATCCCAGTTTGGGAGATAGTTCCCCAAGCCATTACTCAAATCCCCTTGTTTTACCCTCCACCATGTGTACAAGCTTTCCAAGTAGCTACAACACTTACTCTCCCTAATATGGTGTTAGCAATCCCAGTTTGGTATTCACATCCACCAGAGATGGTTCCTCAACCATCCCTTCCCCCCCAAATAATAGGAATCTCACTAACCTCCCTGCCACAGCTGGGGGTAGGCAAAAAAATAAGGATCCCACTGCTCCACTTCCCCCACGCGTCCAAACTCCTTGTGCACTATGTGAGAAAGAGGGACATCCAACCAACAAATGCCCCTCTCTACCCAAGTTACGTAACTTGATTCAACTCAAGAAAACACCATCATCGTTTGTCACTTTAGCAAGTACTGCTGCTACCTCCCCTAATGAAAGTAGCAAAGGGCTGGGAACCAAATTCACTTGCGCCATATGTTCAGAATATGGCCATTATACACACCATTTCCCCATGCTACCTCAATTCCGATAGACATTAGTAGCAATACGCCAAAGCTCCTAGCATGAACCCAGTCCAGCTACATCATCCCCACCAAACATCACTGACATCCATTATGTCATGACTTCGGTCAATGAACGCATGAGATGCCTTTGCTATCTATGCAAATACTTATATCATTTTACATATCAATTTCCTATGATCATTGAATACAGGCAATGCCAACTGACCCTAATTCAAACCCCTACACCCCCTATAGAATCAATGACTAACCTTACCTCATCACTAGAGACTCTTAATATCATTTCTCCTGAACAAGAAGCCCTCCCTATTCCTTTGTGGTTCTTGGATGAATTATACGAGGATTTACCCCTAAATCCCCCCAATTCTCCCATTCATTTCCCCACGGAAAATTTACGCCCAACCACAACTAACAATCCTCAGTTTCTCAGTATTTGGTTTATGTCAAGCGAACCATCGCAATCTCATTGTATCATTTTCCCTGCTTCTTCATCACCAGAGGACAACCACATGGTAAAAGTCACTGATATCACTCTTTTTGATCCCTTGTACTCCCACTAATTCCATTGTGATGAGGACATACTTAAGGAATTAACCACCCCCGACTACCCATGGGATGCACTACACCACCAAGCACTCTTCTTTCCACAGGAATCCTTCACGCCTCCTAACCAACTCCCCATATACATAGTTGAAACCAAGGATTTTATCCCATCAGAGCATATCGACTAGTTCAACAACCCCATCCCTGCCCCTGATTCTTTTGAAAAAGGCAATATGGCCAACATCTCCCCCACCATCAAAATTGATATTTCCACCAAAAATGGATTTGTTGAGGAAATCACCATTGGCGCTACATGCACTCCTCAAGAAATCACCACCTACAAAGCATTCTTCCAAGAATATAGGGATATTTTTGCCTGGTCATACACAGATATGCCTAGCCTTGATCCCTCTATTGTCGAACATTGCATCGACACCTGGCCTGATATTACACCGGTTCATCAAAAACAACGACCGCTACAGCCATCCAAAGCCACGACTATCAAAGCCGAGATTGACAAATTACGTGCAGTTGGGTTCTTCTACCCGATAGCCTATACCTCATGGGTTTCCAACCCTGTACCCATTAACAAAAAATAGGGCACTATCTGTGTCTGCACAGACTTTCACGATCTCAATCACGCATGTCCCAAAGACAACTTTCCAACGCCTTTCATCGATCAAAATATCAACGACTACGTTGGCCACGAGGCTTTATCCTTTATGGACGGTTTCTTTGGCTATAACCAAATCCAAATCCACCCAGCCAATCAATACAAAACTGCATTTATCACCCCCTGGGGTACTTTTGCATATCGTGTCATGCCTTTTGGCCTAAAAAACACTGGCGCAACTTTCCAATGGGCTATGACATACATTTTTCATGATCTATCTCATGTCATCCTCGCATACTTGGACGACCTCACAACTCGATCCAAAAAATGCACCCAGCATTTTGATGATTTACAGATCATCTTCCAATGGTGTCGTCTGTACAACATCCACTTGAACCCCCTCAAGTGTGTATTCTGCGCCACTACCAGGCGCCTCCTCAGATTTATCATTTCACAAAGAGGTATTACCATGGACCCCCTCAAAGTCTGAGCCATCACATAAATTCCACCCCCCCAGAATTTATGCCAACTCTAGAGCCTACAAGGAAAAACTAACTTTCTATGATGATTTGTCCCAGACTATGCCACTTTAGCACATGGTTTCCTTCGCTTACTATGCCACGACATCCCATTCCACTAGGATGAACATGCCCAAAAATCATTCAACGACCTTAAAATGGCACTCTCCAATGCCCCTTTAATTAGTTCATCCAACTATAATTGCGACTATATCTTCTACATCTCAGCATCATCTGTCTAAGTAGTAAGGTTTCTCACTCAAATCGACGATGACGATCGTGAGCATGCCATTTTCTACATTAGTAAAAACTTCTCAGGGCCACCCCTGAAGTATAATCACGAAGAGAAACTAGCCCTTGCAGTCGTCCTCCCAGTTTAAAAACTGCGCCATTACATTCTGCTTCGCATAACCAAAGTCATAGCAGATTCCAACCCCATGCAATACTTGCTCAGTCATTGGAAAATTAATGGCAAATTTTACTGATGGATCATTATCCTTCAAGAGTACGATCTTGAATTTTCAACACCCAAGAGCAAGAAAGCTCTTGTCTTCGCCAAACTTGTCACAGCCTTCCCCTTCGATACTACCAATGCGCCCGTCAATACCGACTTCCCCGATGAACATCTCATTTATATCACTTCATATGATCCTTGGTATGGAGACCTCCTCGTCTACCTTCGAACCCAAAAGTTCGGTAACCACCTCTTACGAGATGATTTCCATCATATTTGCCTCCAGGCCCTCCGATATCTCCTCATCAGAGATATCTTATATCAACAAGGGATCGACACCATACTCCATTGATGCTTGACTATTGATGAGGCCAATAGAGTCTTGAATGACTGTCATAGAGGTGCGTACGGGGGCCATCTCTCGGGCATGTCCATTGCTTAGAAAATCATCCGAGCAGGTTATTTTTGGCCTACATTGTTTCGCGATTACATTCATGCCGTGAAGCGATGTGATAAATGTCATATTTATGCCAACAAAGAATGATCACCACCCGCTCTTATTCACCCAGTCATTAATGTCAGCCTCTTTTGTAAATGGGGCATCGACTTCATGACTTGTAATCCCCCATCCAGCAATGGAAAAAAATACATCCTCGTCGCAGTCGATTACTTCACAAAATGGGTTGAAACCATGCCTACCTTCAATAACACCGTTGACAGTGCAACGCATTTTTTCTTTAATCACGTCATAGCTCGCTTTGGAGTACCACTCCAACTAGTCTCTGATCATGGAAACATTTTGAGAATGAGATTTTCGTCGAACTCTCATCCCGATTAGGATTCTACCACGAGTTTGCCTCACCATATTACCCTTAGTCCAGTGGATAGGTCGAAGCAGTTAACAAGGTCCTCAAAACCATGTTACAGTGCACAGTTAACAAACATAAGACCAATTGGCATCATATGTTATTTTCCGTGTTATGGGCTTACCGTACGGTCGTGAAAACGACCACTGGTTTCACACCATTTCATCTATTCCATGGGGTTGAGTCCACTCTTCCTATCGAGTGTGAAATTCCTAGTTTACGCATCGCAATCGAGCTATTACCTGACACTACTCCAATGGAGCAGCGTTTGCTGAACTTAGAGTCCTTGGATGAGGATTGTCGATCTTCATTACAAAATAATGAGGTAGCCAAAAATTGTCAAAGGCCACCTTTGATCACCATGTCAACCTTCGCTCATTTCATGAAGGCAACCTCGTCCTTGTTTACGATATTGCTCATGATGCCCTCAGTCATGGAAAATTCGAGTCACTGTGGCATGGCCCCTACATTATCCAACATTGCCTCACCAAAGGCACCTACATCCTAGCTTCTTCTAAGGGCCTCTCTCTCAAAGAACCCATCAACGGGTTATACTTAAAGAAATTTTATGCCTAAGCGTATCCATTCTACATTAGGTTATTTATTTTTGTAGTGTTTTTAATCTTTTTTCCATACCTCACGTCTAAACTACCATTTGTGTTATTGACAGATGCTTCCTCCACCGACCTACCACATCGTTTATGCCGACGGTGCCAGTCGTTGGACACAAAATCTCACTTCGGCAGCTTGGGCCCTCTATTCCCCCTCACATGAACTGCTCCACTCTAGCGGAATATGTTTGGGTTCAAAAAACAACAACCAAGCCGAATACATTTCCATCATTGGCCTCCTCGCTGATGCCAACCATCATTGTATTCATCACCTTAGCGTCTTACTTGACTCCCAAATAGTCGTCCTCCAACTCAACAATGTGTATCGGGTCCGTGATCCTTGCCTCTTTTGCAAATACCTACAAGTTAGACTTTTATCTCGACATTTTGATTTCATTACATTTACACATATTCCAAGAAAATTGAATCAAATCAAAGATAGCCTAGCTAACATTATACTCGATTGGCATATATCACATCAAGATACCTTTACACACACATAAACCATCAAGAGTCTATCACAACATATATATATTAGACATCATAAATAACATTAAAATACAAAAGCATTCTCACACACATGTGAACACCACAAAGACCCCAAAATGTATATCCATATATATAAATCGGTCACCAGTTCCATCAAAATGTTTACATACACATAGAATAGATTATATACAAAATTCGCAGGCCAGTGAAGCACCTCGGTACAAAACTGGTTTCACTACACCAAAATGGGCTCACCAGCCTATATATAATATACAAAAATACACAGAGAGACACTCATGGTGCCTCTAGAGCACCACCTCCTGGCCCTCGCTTAGGTGGTGGTGCCCCACCCACTATCGGTCCCTTCGGACCTGGAGGTAACCACCCGGTCATCACAACACCTGCTACTATGGCTCGCTGAACCACAATTCACCACATCAGTGGAAATTCCACACACTGCTCCAGGATGCCCTCATCCTGGATATGTGACCACATTCCCTCAGGCACTCCCTGTAGCACCACTTCCAAGCGGTAACAAATATCCTCAAAATCTCCCCCAGCCTCAGTCGAAGGAGCATGCGATGGCTCGGCACCAGGGTCATCGAAATGGTGTCTCCTAGCCACCCTCTCCTCGCCATCTGGTCTCGCCTCCACTTCCTCACATTGTCGTCTCTCCCACGCCTGTGGCTCCCCCCGTGGAGGCCTCACTGGCCCCTAACGAGCCGGCGCTCTCACTAACTCAACCTCACACCCACGAGGTCCCACATATGCACATACAAACAAACAAAGGATAGCATCAACATCCATCTATACATAACACATAGGTCATACTATCTCAAAAATCAACATATCAAACAAATCACAAACATACCTCAGTGGTAAAAAACCTCTCCCGTAGGTAACACCATATTTGGATCACCTCGGAAGTCAACCTTGCAGTATGGATACTGCAGTATGATTTGTAGCATCTGTTGTCACACTTGCGCAACCTCAGCCATGAAAAAATGGCCACCCTCACCACCACCATGGCGAATCAATATCCATGACCACCACCTCAGTCACATCTCTCGAACACCAAATGCGCCCAATAAAAATCTAGGGCACAACATCAACACCCTCTCCAAGAACCATTCCACTAAGATGGACCCAAAGGAAAAGTCCCCTGAGTCTGCAACCCGAAACCTGTCAAGCTGCCCCACCATCTTGGCATGCAGCATCAATCCCCAAGAAAAGTGCTCTCTTACCAATTCCCTCTCCATAATCCTCAGCTGACCACCACTGATCCACTAATTCGTAAGGGACCCATAAACCCTCACCACCATTGCTTCTACACAGTGGTGAACCAAAGCATCCATTGCCCCGATACTCACTACGGAGCCTAACATAAAGTCATCTCTCGAACAATACCTCTAGCCCAAGGTAGCCAACTTCCCATCCCCAGGTAACACAGGCTCCGTCGGTAGGGGCATTCCCCGAAAAGGGATCCCAGTCAGAAAGTACACATCCTCCACCGCAGTGAAGGCTAGCTACTCACCTCGCACCATAAAATAATGAAGATCTGGACTCCACATCCGGATCAAGAACTGTAACAAGTACTCCTAGGCCCAGATCAAGGGGCACTCAAAAAACTTCAGTAGCCCACAAGCTTCCAAAGTAGCATGAACCACTGACTCCTCAATAGTCATGGCCCCCATCAGCTATGACCAGTCCCGCTCTCGCCAATGAACTGGCATCATCCCAATACTCACCTACAACCACATAAATCCAGTCCTAGATCAGCCATCTCGAAAATAAACACATTAAAATATCCAAAAAAGATGAGTTTTGCACCCATTAGCCTTGCCTCCAAGGTGTGGTTGTTTAAACCCACAGGTGCACACACATGTGCGCCTGTTCAAACCCACAGGTGTGCACACCTGCGTGCATGTTCATCCCACAAGCACGCACACATGCACGCCTGTTCATCCCACAAGTGTGCATGAATGTGCGCCTGTCCGCCATACAGAGGTGCCTTCATGCGCCCCTATCACATACACAGGCATGCATCATAGTGTGCTTGTCCACCACACAACTACACACCCATGCGCAACTATTTAGCAAACATGCATGCATACAATGCACGCCTTTTTCCCCCTTGAGGCGCACCCATGCGTGGGTTATCTAATAATAAGCATGCACCCATGTGCACATATTTATGGATCACCTGTGCACTGGGGGGCCCACACCCACAAAAATCCCTGTACGACCCTCCGTACAGGCCCTGCCCACAAAAAGAAAACCTAATTCTATGTAAGACGATCATACCACTAACTTGAAGCTCACTGGTCCTGAATCAGATGCCTCATTCTCTCAGAATATCCAAATCTCCTCTAAATATCTCTCGTCCAATCACTCTGACAGTAGGTACAAATGAGGTGGCAATGTGGGCCTTACAACTATATATAGTCCTTTTTCCCAAACTTCCAGACCCCATTCTAGGAGCTCCGGGTGTCCATTTTTCGATCCATCTTTATCCACAGGATCAGTACCCCGTCCTCTACATCAAGACAGTTCCTGAGCCACTTTTCATCCTTAGCCTCCAGGGAGATTTTTTTTCCCCTACCCCGTCTAGGTACGCATGCTCATGTTCAAAATTATCAAATAAATGCTTGTATGTTCGATTCTCTTCAGATATTGTTCACGTCGGGTATTTGGTTTTCATGTGTGCAGGTACTTGGTCATCATACATCAGTGCAACCCCTTCAGGTATATAATCAACACTGGCATGTAATTATTTCCTCTGAATCTCAACTTGCATCTCCAGTCACACCCTCAGAAATTTTCCTTTAGGGTCCCCATATCCAACTCTGCAGTACCGCCACCTCCATTGCACTTTGGGTACTGTCACCCGGTAGCACTCTCCCCCACATGAGTTGTCCCATTCATAGTACCCCTTGGCACTTTGACACTCATGCTATTTTCAACCCTTTAGGGATGGGAGTCCCGATAGTCTTAGAAAGACTTAGCTTCTGCCATTGCATTAGCTGCATGGACTGCCTTATAGAGCCTTAGAGATGCTTTAGTCTGTAGCTCTAGCTCTAGTCTTAGTAACTTTCTTTAAGGTCTTGCCTCTTACGAGCCTTACTACTAGCTCTACACTAGCTTACGTATTCCAATTAGTATTATTAGCAAGAATAACTACTAGCTCTACTGCCTTATGCCATAGAAAGTGAAATCCTTAGAGTTCCATATAGTGAAAGTGTAATAGAAGCCTTAAGTCTCCATTATTTTCTTTAGAAACTAGTCCCCTTCCTTGCTGCACAGACTCTTCTTTCCATTTCCCATGTGAGTATACTTCATGCTGCACTTATAGTCATACATCTAACAGGTTACTACAACTTACATCATGTCGTGAATCAGCCACATACTCCTTCTTCTCATTTTGCTAGCCTTCTCAACGGACTCCCAGGACACTTCCTCACAGATTATTTTGACTGCACTCCTGCAACATCATTTACCCATCATTAGTATTCCCATCCTCAGATTGCCCTCCATACATTGCCCTATTATAGAAACCAACCTATGGGTCCCCCACCCTCCACTTTTTTTTTCCACCAACTTGTGCCATCCCCAGGCCAAGCCATCTTACACTGGGGCACTCGTTTCTGTATCTGCATTATTATCCCCACAGATTTTTTTTGTCATTCTTTTTGTAATTAAACTATGATTCCTAGCATGTTACATAGCTTTTTTTGTCACCTTTGGCAACCTTCTTGGCAAATACAACCCATGTTTCCCTTGGTTGGGGAACTCCTTATCATCTACTCCTATTAACATCGTCCATATACTTCGAGTATCCCACAAGCCACCTACCTCTACTCTCTGAGTTTGTTCACTTTGTTCTGCCTCTGGCACAACTTATCCCACGTCTTGTTGTCCCCCTGACACTCGACCTAATTGAACAGTTGTGGCCACTTATACTTTGCATATACCCCCAACCAAGGGCAGTATTGAGTCTTCATACATCATGACTTCATCCATGTAACTCCTCAGTTCCTAACCTCACCTAGTAGATCTCATGAAGCCCTTTGCTTCTTGGAGTCACATCCCCCTTTTTTTCGACATCAACACAGTTTCCAGAAGGGTGACAATATCTTGACTCTCATTACCTTTCCAATGAGAGGTCTTGGACGGCACAGGGAGAACCATAATTTCTCCCTACTATCATTGACCCCCGTAACATTCGACTTCAACACTTTCTCATGTTATGGTGGGTCTTAATTTGCGACTATTGCAGTGGTTTCTTATATTTTCCAAATACCTCTGAACTTGGTTGGGCTATCAATACCTGCAGAATCCATGATACTTCTTACAGGTGTCATTGCCTACTATTCAGAGTATGTTCCTCCTCAGAATTGTCCTCTTCCTTTATCACGACCGCCCCCGAGGGCGCTGCAGTTGTCTACATCAACACACCATTTCAGTTACTATACAACACCATTCTTTTTTGAGTTACATGACACGAGCATGGGGCATGCCCACCTCGTTTGTACACACTTTATTTTTACACACCTTATGGAAGGTTGGGTCCTACATGTTCCCTTCTCCCTCCAATGGGTCACTCTTGATACTCTCACTATCGCTCTCTCTTACAACGACACTCTTAGTAGAAGAAACATTGATGAATTTCAGCTATATGTATGCTCGTAACCTCATCCATCAGGGGGCATCTATTATCATTGAAATTTTTTCCGCAAATGGTTATAGGAATCCATCATCTTCAAATATTTATGAGTTCACCCATGGACCAAAATTACCAAAAAAACATTTCCAAAAGGTCCAAAACTATACAACCAGTGATAAAATCAAAGTGCGCTATGACTACATAGGGCGTGCGCCATCTAGAAATGCAGGAAAAACGCACATGCGCATGATGCACGATTGTGGTCGCTAAAAGCCGCACACACCCAAGAATGACACATTTATGAGATTGGTTGGCTTCCCACCCACTTCTGGTTCAGCTTCCAAGTTGATTTGACATCCAAATCTCGACTGGATCCAACTGGGTGGCTGGTCAAAGACCTAAAAATGCCCTAAACAACCCCTTTTCACACTAAAAGCTGGTTGCACAATACCTCAAAGTGGTGCTATAAAACAAGGCCATGGTGGCACTACATTTTCAAGGAATTCATTTGCAAGGTTATGCTACTGCTATTCTCTTGGGGAATACTCTTTTCTCATCAAGAGTATACTAGCATCATTACGTTTGGGAAATCCACCTCACCTTTTGAGTGGATTAGCTTGGGATTCTTTCACCATTTCTTTCAAGTTTCAAAGTTGTAAGAAGAGCTCAATTGTGGGGGTCCAAGAGCCCTCCCTTGGAGGAAGAAGGGACCCAAAGTCCTCTTTCTTCTTGGTGTTTTCTTTTTTACTAATACAATCCTTTCCATTGGTGACATGAGTCTTATTGGTTTTTTGTTCTTATGTCCTTATGCTCAATAGTTTAGTTATTCTTTCCTTTTCTAGTTTAATTCTTAGCTTAGTGTTATCACTGAAATTTCGTCCGCACAGGGCGACAAGAACTCCGCATCATCAGCACAGAAAAACAGTCATTCATGGCACAAGGATTAACTCCACAGCATAGCAAAAGGGTCAAAACTATGCAAAAATGGCCAAAAAATTAAAA
>ML809959.1:81758-121893 GCA_009831015.1 Picea engelmannii | reverse complement strand
ATCTAGGGAGATCGGTTTGTGTCCGCACTTACGGATTTATCCTGAAACAAAACCCACCTCTCATCAATAATGTATCTCAGATACTAAACCTGGGTTATGCCAAAAGTGCATTTCTCCAAATTGGCACACAACTTGTGTTGCTGCAGTGTTTGGAGGACCTGTCAGATGTGGTGGAGGTTCTCTTCCTAAGTCTGGTTGAAGATTATAATGTCATCCAAGTACACCACTACAAATGAGTTGGTGAATGGCCACAAGATGTCATCCATTAGCCTCATGAAGGTTGCAGGGGCATTCGTCAACCCGAAAGGCATGACCAACCATTTGAAAAGGCCCTCCTTGGATTTGAATGCAATCTTCCACACATCAGAGGGTTCGATTGGTACCTGGTGATACCTAGACTTCATGTTGATCTTGTTTGAATATTTCACCCCCTTGAGTTGGTCCAGAAGGTCATCAATCTATGGGATCGGGTACCTATTCCGGACAGTGATCTTTTTCAGTTCCTGATAGTCAATGCAGAGTCTCCAAGTCCCATCCTTCTTCTGCACCAACATGATCGGGCTCCCACAGGGCGATGAACTCGGTCGTATGTGACCTTTCTACAATAGCTCCTGAATCTACCTCTTGATTTTTTCATTCTCTAGGACAGAGCATTGATAGATGGGTCCATTGGGCAGCGGGGCACTTGGGGTCAGATCGATGGGGTGCTTGACCTGGCAGTGTAGAGGCACCCCTGCGGGGGAGGTGAAGATGTCCTCGTACTCCTCCACTACCTTATCCATCTGTTTTTTTCGTGCAGCGGGGCCCTGTCTAGAGGTCATGGCCATAGTCTTCCTCTTTCCCTAAGGGCAGATCACCAGGAAAACAAATTTCCTGGTTTTCGAAATGAGCTTACTACATTGTTTTGCAGTAACCAAAGAGATGGTGGTAGGCGGTGTTATCTCTGGCATCCTATACAGCTTATTTCCCAAATTGATAATAATAGCACGAGGCCTGGACTCATACACATCATTTTTCTTCCACAAGTATGGTTGGCCTAATAATACATCAAAAACATCAAGAGGAGAAACGTCACATAATACCTCATCCGTGAAGGGTTTGATGTTGTAGGGAAGGTGACATTGTTGACTGATGCAAAGGTCCTATCCTTGGTGCAACCACCCGATGGTGTATGGTTGTGGGTGTGTTGTGGTTGGCAAGCCCAACCGCTTCATGACCTCTACCGAGATGAGGTTCTTCTAGATCCTACTGTCGACAATGAACTGCAACAGGGAACCCTTTACCCACATCTTGGAATGGAAGAGACGCTCTGCCTCCTTTGGATCTTCTGGTTCCTCCTTATGGATCTTCATGGTGGCAACGGTGGTGTTGGGCTCTACATCAATAATCTACTTCCCCCTATCATTCCCCTTGTCAGGTTCTAATTCAGAGTCAGAGCATGCATCCGATTCAGAAGCCTTCAACTCAGCTACCAGTGACTGCTTGTCCCGACACTCACTTGTGTTGTGAGTGGAGCTCTTGTGGAACTCACACCACTTCCCCATGTCCTTTCTTGGCTTTGTGGTATTTTTCTTTGCTTGTGTCTTTGGTGGGTTGTCCTGGGCTACCACACCTTGGCTTGGTCCTTTGTTCTGCGGTTTGGGGGTACCTTTCCCTTGCTTCTGATTTGCAGACCCAAAGTCTCACTTCTTCTGTTTGAACTTCTACTCAATCTTGGCAACATATTGGTATGCCACACCAAGCAAGGAGATTTCGAGGAACTTCATTTCCTTGTGAATGTATCTATGCAGACAACTGTGGTACTTTAACACCAAATGTTTCTCTGAATCTTTGATACCCAAATTTGTGCGTAGGGTTTGAATAGATTCGTCAGCTCATGCACATCTTGGTCCCTTTGTTGTCGCAGCGTAGTCCATTGTATGTATTTGTTCTCATAGCTCCCCATGGGATAATATTGTTCCTTGATGGCGTATTGGAAAGAATTACAAGTGGATGTGGTCGAGAACAGAGAGGGTTCTCCCTCGCCCTCTTGCTCTGAGTAGGTTTCCCACCAGTCCTTGACATGGGGGGTGGCTTTGAGGAGTGCGAAAATAATCTTTTCTCGGTTGGAAAAGTCATGAACTGAGAAATATCCTTCTAACAGATTTATCCATCTATCTATGACATCTGCATCTATTTGGCCCTCAAATATGGGAATGTCAAATTTTACTTGTACCTTAAAAGGAGTGGCACATCCAGAGTGGTTGTTGGATGTTGATGTGCCACCAGTGGGAATTCGTTGAAGAATCTAGGCAAAGTTGCCCATCATCGCATTCCTTTGTTTCTCGAGGGCCTCCTCGAGCAACATTTTGATAGGATATCCTGCTCCCTCATCTTTATTTTCTTCCCCCATGGGTGGTCGTCGGGGTTTGCGAGGTTGATCTTGCAAAGGTTCAACCAGATCGAGCCCCAACTCCTTATACCTGACCTCGTTGGGGGCATGCAAAGAAGGATCAAGAATGAGTAGACCGCTCTGATACCACTGATCCGGATTTATGTAGGAACACAATGAAATACATAAATACACATAAACATGGAGATTTAGTGGAAATAAGAATTCATTTCATTAATAACAAATGACTGAAATATGCTTACAGACAGAATGGAAATAAACTAGCTAGGGCGTTGGTAGCTTATCTCTGGGAAGAGATGTGGTGGATATTGGCCTTTGAACTCTATTACAATGAGGCTCGAAGGCCTATTATTATTGAGAAACAATGGAAAACCCTAAACATTCAAATACCTAACCCTAGGAGATGAAACGCCAAGACTATCGACCCCATTTGGGTAAGTTGGTACATCAACTTCTCGGGGACGTAACATTGGCAAACGATCTCCGTTTGATGCGTTCCATACCTCGTTAGAAAGATCTATCCGAGGACTACAACTTTTGGGTGAGAAACATGATCTACAATCCATTTTTCTTCCCGTTTTTCCAAAAAACATCGTTTAAAGCCTCAAAACGGCTCTGGAAGTTCAGGACCCGAAAAACTGCTAAAAATAGTAAATTGTGCGGAAACTAAAAAATGGAAAGAAGCAACGGTGGGGGTCCAAGTGGAATAGGTGGGTGGCCAAAAATATCCACATATATCACCATTAAACCTATCGGAATGAGTTACACCATACGGCTTGGGTTATTTAGACAACCCCGGACCGGACTCGCTCTTCCAGTTGACAGATGGTCAATTTCGCCCGTCAACAAAACCCTGAAAAAATGTTGAATTTAAAATGCTCATAAATTCACTTCCTGGACTCCATTTTGGCTGATTTGTTTTTTTAAATTGGGTGAAATTGTGAGAGAAACTCATATATGTAATTTATTTGGACGAATTCAGCCTATAACTACTACAGAAAAAAGAAAAAAAAATCGCGTTATTGTCCACGGAAAAAACCCTGAAAATTACAGATTTTAAAACTTCAATATCTTGACTTCCCGGACTCTATTTTAGACAAAAAAAAAAAAATCAAATTGGGTGTTTTTATGAGAGTAAATCAGATATACAATCTGTTTCTGGAATTTCGTGGCCCTCTTTTTTCTTCTCCGAAAAAAAAAAATCTGCAAAAATAAAAAATATTTGCCCACAATGTCTGCCAAGGAAAGTGGTCTGATACCACTTGTTAAGATTCTGAATATATCTGCAAATATAATCACCACAAATACTGAATACACAATATATCCATATAGCAAGATAGAAAAAACCACACTTTATTATTACCAAACCCTTGAGATAGGGAAACACCATACAATGGATCCTATTATGGAAGGGATCCTCTCATTTTCACTTGCCTCTTCGAGGGGGCATCCTCCTATTGAGCCACATCTCACAATACAATAATTCTCTTCATATCCCATTACATTTCTTGAAACCCTTTATATAGTTCTACCATCACCTAAGAACATTCTAAAGGAGGAATCTTCTAGAAGTAGAACCTTCTAAGAAGTCCTCTTACATTTATTATATCTAACTACCCATTTATTATATCTAACTACCATAGTGGGTCGTATTTAATAATATAGTGGACCTAGTCCACCTTACATTGAATGGCCTCCACTATTATCATTATGGGCCCTCTGGGCCCCCACTACTACCTCTCTAGCTACCTAACATATTATATTTTATGAGTGAATATCCGTGGTCCCTTTCTTAGGAATTCTTTGATGCAAGTATTTTATTTTCATTCAACAAAATTTTATATATATTTGATTCATAAATATTTGGAGTTTTATATCTAAAATTCTCTTATTTTTTTTAAATCATTGTCCCAAGATATTTAAAGACAATATTTGAAGAATATATAGAGTACCACCACTATAAAAAAGCAGGGGGATTTATAATTCTCATGAGGTTGTTGTTTTGATCTTAACCGATTCAAACATCAACATTTTTGGCGACCATAATGGGAAAAAAGAAAAAAAAGTTGGTTTCATAGACTAGAATTATTTATGACTCAACCTCAACTTAACCAACCTCAGTTGCAAGTTGGATTAGGAGATTAGAAAAGTGTTTTGAATCAATTTTATGACTTGGTTCTAACAACAACCCGAACACATGAAGAGCTTGAAAGATCCCATGAAAATCTTGAGAGGAAATAAAAATTGCAAGAAGGTAGAGAACACAAGATAGAAACTAAAGCTAGAATCATACAAGGGTCCTATAACAAGAAGTAAAAGAAAACAACTTCAATTTTCAAAAATTGGAGAAAGTTAAAATACTGAAGAAAAAAAAAGGATCTAATCATGGGTGATAGACAAGAAGAAAATGAAAACCATGGAAATTGTCAAGAAAGGAAAAGAGTTCCACGAAGAAGGGTTAGAAATATGCCTCTTAATATTTAGGGAGAACAACATCAATTTCCAACTCTTCCAAAAGGAGCATTGCCAACATTTTCAGGAGATGGAGTGATGGACTCGAAGAAACATATGGATACATTTTTGAGTATGTGAGAGATTCATTTGGTGGAACACGATGACGTAATGGTCAGATTGTTTCTTCATACATTGACAAACCAAGGCTATAAATGGTACATGTCCCTTCTTGTTCAATCAATTTCATCATTTGATGATTTAGAAACCATGTTTTTTACGATGTATGCTTCTCTGGTAGCATATCATACTTTGATCACTCAATTCATCCAAATCCATTTGAAAAAGGGTGAAATGAATAGAGACTTAAAATTTTAATTTGTAAGAACACTTAATTATATCCCATAAGAACATAATCCAAATGCTCTAGTCATACTCATATGTTACAAAAATGCAATGCTCTCAAATGTGAAATTTTCCATCGGGGTTGCACAAATTGAAGACCTAAATGAAGCCATGTGTAAAACAACATAAATGTAAGAAATCATGTTGGAAACATATGCTAATCCTAATATCATTCTCAATAAAGTCCAAAGACAAATGGATACCATTGGTATTGTAGATCAAGCAACATCAACTTCGAGGAAAGTTGAAGATGAAAGAGTGTGTAATATTGAAAATCAAGGAGTAGGTGGAGGGATCCTCGAAGAGGTAATTCCTAATTTCATAAACGATCCAAAAGAAATGTAATAAACTAGACAAAGGATGGAGATAGCACAGATGAATCCGACTATCCAACAAATGCAAAATGAATTAACAAGATTAAGAAGAAATGAAAAATTTTCTCCTAATCCAAGAATTCTTGTTCAAGCCAAAATGAGAAATTCTATTCAAGAACAGAGAATAAGAAATGATGTTACGAATGAGGAACTTAGACAAAGGGAACCTAGAGTGTCAAACCCTAACACTGTAATATTAGGATAATTTTTTGAAGATGAGATTGTTGATAATGTTAATCAAGAGGATGATTCCATTCAAGAAGAAATTTTTGAATATGTACAGATGAATGAAGGCGAGTCATCCATGTATATATTTGATGAAAAAAAAGAAATTAATATCTCACAAGACAACGTTGTGCAAACAAGAGCACACACAAATAAATTTAAAACAAAAGAAACTGTGGAAAGGGAAAAGGAAAAGATGAGGCCAAATGGAGCTAAATAAACTAAGCATCAAGCGGTTGCAAATCAAGAGAAGAATCCTCCACAAATGATGTATAATGTGATTGATGATTTGACTAAATTGATAATGACTCTGCCATTCTTGGAAGTGGTCAAAATCCCACAACAGAGGGAAAAAATTCTTATAATATTAGATGAACCAAGTAATAGAATTAAGGTTGTTGTAGCAAATCCCAAGCGACATCATAATATTTTAGTAGCTAAACCAAGAGGTAAAGTTCCACCTTTTTATATTACAATAGAAAATCATTAAGTGGTACTTCATAATTGCTTGATTGACACTGGAGAAACAAATAATATCATGCCATTATTAGTAATGGAAGAACTTGGGATAGGTTGTACCAAATATTGTGAAACTAGGGAGATCATCTACGCAATTCACGCAAGAAAGGTCCCAACATATGGAGAAATTAAATATTTTTATGCTAGGATAATTGTTCCCCCCCCCATATCACACATGTCTTCACAATTATAGTGGTGGATATTCTTCGGACCTATGGATTAGTTCTTGGAATATATTGGTCATCACTAATTGGAGGGTACATCATGAATGATGGTCATTATATGATGTTACCGAATAAAGATGAAAAAATTGTTAGAGTTCCTAGGGAACTTGAAAACCCATTTTGTTTCAAGAAAAATAATAATAAATTAATGAAAGATTATATTGATGCTGGAATTGGAAATTATACCATGCTTGACCGAAAACAGTCAAACATTTAAAAACAAGAAGAAGAAAATTGCTTTGAAGGATTTTGGAGGATGTCTTTTGATGGTGCTTGCTCAAGTTCAGGGAGCGGAGTAGGAATTGTTTTCAAAAGTCTCAATTCAGTTATATATCCTCATGATATCATAATTTAATTTACTTGTATGATCAATGAGGCAGAATATGAAGCATTAATACAAGGAATGAATCTTACACTTCAAATGAAGATTTAACACTTAATAATTACCGACAACTATGAATTTCTCATAAACCACATCAGGAAGAAATATAAGATTAAAAAAGAGTGATTAATACTCTATGCCAAAAGAGTAAATGAATTAATGTATTCCTTCAATTCATTTAATATATCTTTTATTACCAGAGAAATAAATCAAAAGGTTGACTCTATGGCAGTTTCTACATCCTTGTTTAATCCTGATTATTTTCAAAATTAGAATACATTTCAAGTCAAGAGGATATTTACGCCATGAATACCTAATAATCAATATCATCTACAAGTATTCGAAAAATGATGAAAAATTGGCTGATTTTCTTGTTGACACATATGAAAGCCTTGATGATCATGAACCAATCTTGAAATGTTTTATCAATTCTAAGTTTATATTCACAAGAGATGATCAATTCAAAATGAAAAACTTGAAAGAAGAAGCATCTACCAAAAAGGTGAAAGAAACTCAAAAAATAAATATCAACACTGAAGATTCTTCAAAATATGTAAATATTGGGACCGGATGGATGCATAAAGAGGTTTATCAGTATACTTCCTTGTTCAAGTAATTATTTTATGTTTTTTCATGGACTTACAATGATCTAAACGAGTATGATAAATCCATATTACAACATATCATACCATTAAAAAAAGGGACAAATCCATTCAAACAAAAGTTGAGAATAATAAATCCTAAATTGAAACCCATGGTGAAAATTGAGTTGGAAAAAGTAAACAAAGATGGAATAATCTTACCAATTAGACATTCATAATGGATGCCTAACTCTGTCATAGTAAGAAATAAAAGTGGAGATATTCATTTGTGCATTTATTTTCAAGATTTAAACAAGAAAATTATTAAAGACAATTATCCCCTTCCTAACATGGAAATGTTGCTACAACAAGTAACTGGCTAAGATTTGATGTCCATATTAGATGGATTTTCGGGATATAATTAGGTGTTGGTTGTAGAAGAAGAAAGACCAAAAAAAAATTTCATTACACCTTGGGAGACATATTCTTATGCTGACATTCCCTTCAAATTGAAAAATGTTGGAACTACCTTTAAGAGGGCTATGGATCATTCCTTAAAAGATTTAATTGGAAAATTGATGGTTGATTACCAAGATGATCTTACTATTCATTCCAAAATAAGAGAAAAACACATTGATCATTTAAGAGAAGTCTTTGAGGGATGTAGATTATATGTAATATCTCTTAATCCAAAAAAAATATTGTTTGTAGTTTTAGAAGGAGACATATGCTTATGCCCACATGCCCTTCAGATTGAAAAATGTTGGAGCTACCTTTCAGAAGGCTATGGACCATTCCTTAAAATATTTAATCAAAAAAATCATGGTTGATTACCAATATGATCTTACTATTCATTCCAAAATAATATAAACGCACATTGAGCATTTAAGAGAAGTCTTTGAGCGATGCATATTATATGAAATATCTCTTAATCCAAAGAAATCCTTGTTTGCAGTTTCAGAAGGAAATTTTTTGGGACATATAGTCAACAAAGAAGGAATATATATATTGATCTTGACAGAGTCAAATTTATCAATGAATTAAATCCACCAACGTCCAAAAAAGAGGTACAATCGTTTTTTGGAAAAATAAAAATTGTAAGAATATGTGTTCGAGACTATGCAACAATTGTTAAGTCAATAAATGCATTATTTAAAAAGGACCAAATATTTGAATGGACCCAAGAGATTCAAAGAGCATTCACTAATATCAAACATGCAATTACCACTGCACATGTATTGGTCAACCCAGACTTTAATAAAGATTTCATCATATATTCTTTTTCTTTGGAAGATACCATTGCCTCAATTCTAACACAAATAAATATTAAAGGAGAATAAATCCAAATAAGTTTTATGAGAAAAAAATTGCATGACTATGAATTGATGTATTCAGACATAGTGAAGAAATCCATTTCCTTAGTTAAATAAGTGGCTAATTTCATAACTTATACCTTATCATTTCATGGCATAGCATATGTTCCTACCTCTCTAGTGAAAATGATCCTTAGTCAACAATTGAGATAAGGGAAATGGGAAAATTGGTTGGGAAAAATTCCAGAATATGACATTGAGATTAAGCCACTGAAGGTAGTCAAAGGATAGGGGTTGTACAAACTTATGGTAGGGACCGATTCATTAAATGGGATTATATTTTTTTCAGTAGGATAATCTTAATCAACTCTAGAATGGTATAAATCTATTATTTTATATTTAAAATATGGCCAGCTCTGAAATGGCATGTCTCCAAAAGAAAGAAGGGAATTAAAAATGAACACAAATCAGTATGTGTTAGTTGTTGAAATTTTGATGGAATGTTGTTGATATGTATTAATGCAACACGATTTCATAAAGTTCTTGAGAAATTTCATGAAGGAATTTTTGGTGGGAATTTTTCACCTATTGCTACTACACACAGGATAATGAGACCTAGTAATTATTGGCCAACCATTTTCAAAGACTCATATGCAATGATAAGAAAATGTAGTTTATGTCAAATATTTTATGTAAAAATGAAAAGAGCAACAATGCCTTTGCAACCTGTGGCAATAGAATATCCATTCACATAATGGGGATTGGATGTAATTGGGCCAATTAATCTAAAATCAAGTAAATGTCATTAATATATTATTACACCAACACATTAATTTACAAATTGGAAAGAAGCAATATCATTGCAAAAGGATGATTCATAAGAGATTATAAATTACTCAAAGAAAATATTTTATCAATATTTGGAGTTCCAGAGTGTTGGAATACTGAGAGGGGGGAGGGGGGAATCAATATGAGCACTTTTACCACTTTTAACCAAAATATATAAACTTCAACTTTATCATAAATATATCATCAATGTATCATATATGATTACATTCAATATATCATTAGTGTATAATTATAAGTAGCATCACATAAACAACATCTCATCAAATATACAATACACCAGAATTTACGTGGGAACCCAAATGGGAGAAAACCACAGAATGATTTGTTATATACTGTCAAGAATACATTCATTGGAAGAACTAATTTCCCAATTCTTCGGTTGCAACTAGAAGGAGGATAAAACCCCCTCTTTATAGGCTCCAACCTGAACGAAGCTACAACTCCCCAATTTATCAGCTACAACTGGAAGGAGGCTCCAACCTCCTAGTTTACAGGCTCCAACATGAAGGAAGCTCCAACTCCCTAGCACCAAATGGAAGGAGGATACAACCGTCTTTCCTTGCCCCGTGCTTCCGCCCTAAAATATAAATGTAGACCAACTTTTCATTGCCACAATCACTAACACTATCAACATGTCACTGCCACTGATACTGAACCATCAACCTGTCACTGTCAATGTCATTGTTTCATCATCAACCTGATCCAATCACAACTACATGCAACTCATGCCATGATCATCAATAGAATATGTCAAATCATATGCCTAACATCACCACAACCTGCATCTAGTCATGTAAGAAGATCACCAACAGGTACCTCTAACAATGCACCATATCATCATCAAGATATGTGCAAACCATGCATCAAACCATGAACCATAACATCACCAAGATATATCTCATGATGTACTAACATCAACAAGCATGTACCATAACCTCATCAAGATATGCACCTAAACCATATACCAAACATGTGCCAACATCCATAAGCTATGTACCTCAAACATGTGTCATATCACTCATGATATGCCTCAACCATATACCAAAATATATCCCATAAACCATGTACCGTAACATCAACAAAATATACCTCAACATGTACCATACCATCACCAAGATATAACCTTAAATACATGCATATAAACATACCTTTAATCATGTAGCGGCCTTACTGCATCATCATACCTTGCTGCAACTTGGAACAAGCATCCCCTGTACTTTACCTTATCCTCACTACCTCGTGTTCGCCAATAGATCAAGTGTTCACTAGATATATATTCAATGAACTTGTGTGTATGAATGAGAGACTCTTGATGTGTATTTATACTCTTCCATGTAACTTCTTTTCAACCACTTTACCCTTAATTAATTTCTTGTTGTAACGGATTTACCCTTAATTAATTTCTTGTTAAAACTATTTTACCCTATAATTGTTTTACCCTTTTTCCTAATTTTAGGGTAATAACTATTTTACCCTTTTTCCTAATTTTAGGGTCATAATTGTTTTACCTTTTTTTTCTAATTTTAGGGTCATAACTATTTTACCCTTTTTCCTAACTTTAGGGTCATAACTGTTTTACCTTTTTTCCTCANAATTTTAGGGTAATAACTATTTTACCCTTTTTCCTAATTTTAGGGTCATAATTGTTTTACCTTTTTTTTCTAATTTTAGGGTCATAACTATTTTACCCTTTTTCCTAACTTTAGGGTCATAACTGTTTTACCTTTTTTCCTCATTTTAGGGTCATAATTGTTTTAACTTTTTTCTTGATTTTAGGGTCATCCCGTACTTTCTTGTTACAACCAATTTTCCCTTAATTAATGATTGTGTAATTTTTTAGGGCTTCTTAACCATTCTTCAGAGCTTCCAACTTCATGAGGTCATAACTCATCAACCGTGAGGAACCATGTGGAATTCCACCTACCATTGGAAATGACATGACGATAACTATCCATCCATGAGTATGTTACCTGCATTTACATTTTCCTCCATGGTCAAATTTCTCAAACAAATTTGGGTTCCACAACCACACCTTCATGGATTCTCATAGACTTCGTCAATTACACCCGTCTCTCGGACTTCTTCTAGAGATGACATCAATCAACTTGCCAACAATGTCGACCATACAAATGACAACCAATTGTCCAACAATCAACCAACTTTCCAACAATCTCGTCAACATCTCAGAGGATTCCAAAATTCTCCAAGGTTTGACTCGATCACATCTCTTGGTATTACAGACTTCTTTAAGGGTTGACATCAATATGCAAGGGTTGATATCAATGACAACTAACTATCCAAACCAACGTTCCAACAATATACCCCTTTGGCATTAATGGAAACACTAATGGCATGCATTGATGGAAACACTCGTGCTCATGCTCCCCTTGTGACCATCACTCCCCCTATCTCCATGTCATTTCTCTTATCTCTTCCCCTTTGACATCAATGGAAAAGTGTATCTTTATTTGGGGTTTCTCCCCTTGCCTTGATGCTTCTGATCTTTCTCTCTGTCTCCATGCCTCTATTCTTTCTTTTTGTATTCATGCCTTTGTTCTTTTCTCTTTGATGACATTATGGGAAGAAGAGTAACTCCCCTTGTTGGTATGTATCCCCCTGTCTGCATGCTACTGATATTCCTTTCTGGATCTCTTTCTTTGATGATTTATCTTCCCTTGAATTCTATACAAGATTTCATGTAGATCAATGTAGGGCTTCATGTATCTTCTTCCTTTCCTCTCTTCCAGAGTTGGTTTTCCATTGGTGATTCCTTGTGTAATTCATTGACATATATAAAAAGAATTCAAATATACTTCAAGCCTTCAATATTTATCATTAATTATCATCCTATTCAACAATATCTTCCTCTGATGATGTAGCTTCTACTAATGGCTTCTCTTTCCCTGTTCTACTATGTCTTCCATTGCTTTCCTTTCCATGACCAACTAATTCCAACTATCAATACGATTTTGTCCATTGTCACACATATTCTATGACTCGTGTCTTTTGTACCTGTCAAGTGTCTCATAAATCCATCTATGTCCATATGTAACTAACTTTCCATGACCCTGATACACACATTTCCACAATGTTGACCCATCTATCACTATACTATTCTAATGACTTCTCAAAATATACTACAACTGATCATCACATATTCCTTCCTGGAATATTCTATACAACCATGAATCTCTTCTTGATAAGTATTTCAATAATATTCCTTTGATATATTCCTGGTAAACTGCTCCTCGATCAACCGATATGTCATTCTGTAATTCTTCGATCACTCTGAAACTGTCTTTCCAAAAATTTCAAACACTAAAAACTACTCGAAAGATATTCCTTTTTAATAATACCCCTTTTTAATAATACCCCTTTTTAATATTCATATTACTCGGAGTTTCCAAGCCAGATGGCTCATAATAATGGAGGAATCCTCCCTAGTGCGGAGTAATATTTTTCTTTGTCTATAGATTCATCATCTTTCTAAACTCAGTCGTATTCCTTTTCTTCCTTCTCCTAGATTCTGACATCTTCCTTCCCACCTATAGATTCATCACGGCCTTGAACTACTATATATCGCGAGATTTCAATCTATTTAACTTGTTCCTCATCTACCTACTCTGTGGATTCTGACAATATGATCTTTGAGACATGTTCTTATTTTACTTTATTTTCTTGTCTTTCTTGTACTAATGAAAATCCTATGATTTCTGCGACCTGTTCTTCATTCATCTACTCTTCTTGTCTCTCTTTTATTCTCCAAAACTTCTTGTATATGATATCAATGTTTTCCTTCGTGGAGGGCTCTATCACGCTTCTACAATTCCAAACTATGTGACCATAATTGTGGCATTTGTAACATTCAATATTGTAGGGAGCCACATAAGCATTCCTTGCTTGAACATTTATACCATAAGCTCTGTAGTCTACAAATTTATGTCCAAAGTTAGAACAAGTAAAATAATAACCATAAAATAAACTTTGATACCTAGGAGTGAACGATCTTCTTTGTGATGTAGTCCTTCTGAATTCTTGTCTTGGCTAATCATGATCTTCTCTTCTGTTGTTTTCTTCACCGTGATTGATGCTTTGTTGTTTCTTGAATGTAGAAAATATTTCTAGAAATGTATCTCTTTTGTATCCATTCATCTTTGAATATTGTTGACCATAATCCGTTCCTTTGAGTACTTATGAATAATTCTTATCCTTTTCTTCATTCTTTCTTTCTGGCAACTTTGAAGACTTCTCTTCAAGTCTCTTTTTGGGATCGACATCTGCATTTCATGAGGTCTCATCAATGTATCCAAAACCTGCTCTATCTAGTACTGGAGATTTATTCAAGTTCTTGTTAATATTGTCAACTTTAACCCTCAATGAGATGACTTCTTCTTCAAGCTTCTCACATTCTTCTTCTTTGTTCGCCATTTGCATCTTCATTACTTCTTCATTTCTCTTTTATTCTCTGAGTTGGATATTCAAGGAGATGATTTCTTCTTCAAGTATTCCTTCCTGTTGACTGACTTGTGCTTCAAGATCATTTAAGTCCTTAGATATTTCCTTGAGATGGATTTTTGAAATCTCTTCTATATTATCTGCTTCCTTTCTTTGAGCTAATATTTCAGCTTCCAAACACTTCTTTTAATCCAACATATTTTTGTATGTTCTCCAATCCTTCTGTCTTATTCTACTCAGAATTTTAGGTTCGTAATCATCTATTGATATTCCTCAGAGTTGGGATTTTGAGACCCCTCCTTTAGCTTTACCAATTCATTCCTGAGTGACTTGTTTTTATTTATTTATTTGTCTAGTTCAACTAATGCACTGATTATTTATGCTTCAAGATCCATTATGCCTACTTCACAATCTTTTTCTTTTGAATCTATCTGATATTATTAGCATATTTCTTGTCATTCGATTTCATCATATTATTTATTCTGATTAGTATGCTCTAGTTCTATGATAATATGAGATCTCTTAGAGTATATATTATGTAGCTTATCCCAAATATCTTTAGTTGATGAACATTTTCCCACTTTGTCTTTTGTTGAATCACATAGTCCCTCCAGGATGAAATCCATTTCTCTTTTATTTTTATTTTTCAATTCCTTCTTGGCTGCAGTCTTTGGAGGTTTCTTTGTAGCAGTGTACCCTGTCACAACTGATTTCCAAATATCATATCCCTGGGCCTATAAGAACACTTTCAATTTTATGCTTCACATTTCATATCTCGGGCCATTTTGAACATCAAACTGTGGTACTCCAATCTCAAAGTACTCCATAATATACCTTCTAGTGGTTAAACTATTTCCTTGAAGGAACCTTTCTCTGATACCAATTGTTGGAATACTAAGAGGGGGGGTGAATCAGTATGAGCACTTTTACCTCTTTTGACCACAATATATAAACTTCAACTTTATCAACAATATATCATCAATGTATCATCTATGATTTCATTCAATATATAATTACCATATAATATTGAGTATCATCACATCAACAACATCTCATCAAATACACAATACACCAAAATTTACATGAAAAACCAAATGGGAGAAAACCACGACAATATTTCTTATATATTGTCAAGAATACATTCATTGGAAGCACTAAATTCCTAATTCTCCATATAAAATTAGAAGGAGGCTACAAACCCCTATTTACAAGCTTTGACCTAAAGGAAACTACAACTCCCTGATTTACCAGCTACAATTGGAAGGAGGGTCCAACCCCCCAGTTTACAGGATCCAACCTGAAGGAAGCTCCAACTCCTTGAGTTCTCTGACACCACCAAAAAGAGGCTACAACCCCCTTTCCTTGCCCCATCCCATTTCCATGAAATATAAATGTATACCAACCTGTCACTACCAGAATCAATGCCATTATCAACATGTCATTGCCACTGATACTAAACCATCAACCTTTCATTGTCACTATCATTGTCACTACCATGGTTTCATCATCAACCAGATCCACAAACAACTGCATGAAACTCATGCCATGATAACCAAGAGCATATCTAAAACCATATCCCCAACATCACCACAAACTACTTCTACTCATGTACCAAACATGTGTCATATCACTCATGATATGCTTTAACCATATACCAAAAACTATCCCGTAAACCATGTACCATAACATCACCAAAATATACCTCAACATGTACCATACCATCACCAATATATAACCTTCAAAACATAAATATAAACATACCTTTAATCATATAGAAACCTTACTACATCATCATACCCTGCTACAACTTGGAACAAGCATCCCCTTTACTTTACCTCATCCTTTCTACCTCATATTCACCAAGAGATCAAGTGTTTACTAGATAGATATTCAATGAACTTGTGCGTATGAATGATAGACTCTTGATGTGTATCTATACTCTTCCATGTAACTTCTTTTCAACCACTTTACCCTTAATTACTTTCTTGTTGTAATCACTTTACCCTTAATTAATTTCTTGTTACAATTGTTTTACCCTTTAACTAATTTACCCTTCTTCCTAATTTTAGGGCAATAACTGCTTTACCATTTTTCCTAATTTTAGGGTCAAAACTATTTTACCCTTTTTCCTAACGTTAGGGTCATAATTGTTTTACCCTTTTACTTGATTTTAGGGTCATAATTGTTTTACCCTTTTTCTTAATTTTAGGGTCAGCCCATACTTTCTTGTTAAAACCACTTTTCCCTTAACTAATGACTTTGTAATTGTTTAGGGCTTCTTAACCATTCTTTGTGGCTTTCAACTTCATGAGGCCATAACTCCTCAACTATGAGGAACCACGTGGTGTAACACCTACCGTTGGAAATAATACGAAGAGAACTATCCATCCATGAGTATGTTACCTGCATTTATGCTTTCCTTCATGTTCAAATTCCTCAAACAACTTCAGGTTCCACAACCACACCTTTAGGGCTTCTTGTAGGCTTCATAAATTACACCTGTCTCTTAGAATTCTTCTATGGATGACATTAATCAACTTACCAACAATCTCAACCATACAAATGATAATCAACTGTCCAACAATCTCATCCACATTTTTGGGGCTTCCAAACTTCTCCAAGGGTTATCTCGATCACATATCTAGGTCTTTCGAACTTCTCCAAAGGTTGAAATCAATATCCAATCATTCACATCAATGAAAACCAACTTTCCAACACATAGAATTTTATCAGAGACAATGGATAAATATTTATTAGGTTTGCAATGGGATAATCGTCAAACTATTATTCTCAAGGAAATAGTTTGGATGAACCTACAAATAAGACTTTGATCGAAATCCTCAAGAAAACAATTGATCTCAATCAAATAAATTGGAATTTGAAATTGATAGACACATTATGGGAAAGTAGATTGACACAAAAGGATAGCACCGGAATATCTCCATATACATGGGTGTATGGGAAAGAGGAAAGCATGCATGTTAATCTAGAACTAAATGATTTGACATATGTTGTGAATATTGAAGATGTAGAGGAAGTTTCTCCTTTACATAGAATATATAATTAGTTGATGAAATTGGAAGAGAAACGAGATGAAGCATTGAAGAAAATGAATCAGAGACAATAAACCATCAAGACATATTTTGATTAGGGAGTAACAATAAAATATTTTCAAAAGGGACAACTGGTACTATTATGGAACAAAGACAAGGAAAATCCTTCTCTGCATACAAAATTTGAGGCATTATGGATTGGACCTTATACTATTGAAAAACTATTGAGTTATAACTTTTATCTAATCAGGTAAATGAAGGATACAATTTAGATGTTTCCAGTCAATGGACAACATCTCAAACCTTTTTTCTCTTGATTAATCTTACTCTCATTTTTACATAGTTTATCTTTTCCTTGTAAATACTTCCAAGTTCCTACTGCTATTTTATTTTCCTATACTAACTCCATGCCCAATAATTGATATTTTGGATTCTTGGTGACCCACAAGGGGTTACCGTCCCATAGTTGGAGCCAATTGTTGACTTGTATATAGGTTTATACCTTTTCCCTTCTATCTTTTCTTTTACTTAGAAAAATTCTCAATTTATGGCAGATTCATGACCCATTTCCATCAAGTTCTACCTTAATCAAAAAACACTTGTATTCTCCATCGTATGAAAATTGCACCAATAATTAGTATTTTTCTTAATCTCTTCACGGAATGGAAGGTTTGTGGGTTATTCTATATCTTGATCTCCAAGTCCTATCCTCCACTCTAATACAAGCATCACTTTCCCCAAGATATATTTAATGTTGATTTTACAGAAGATAATGACTAATTAAATATTGAAAAGGTCAATATTAATGGAAGACTTCTCAAGGTAATCCTCCATTTAATTCACATTAATCCCTTCATTGAAAAAATGGATTTGAGTTATATTAATGAAAAATAATTTACTTTGAAATTAACATCATAAAGAACTATATGAGAGCCCACTAACTTCATCAAAATGACTATGAGAAGAAGAGAACAGTTTTGTGGAGATACTCTCAATTTATTTGGATGATAGGACCAGAGCTTTCAGTGGTCGAGATTGTATTGGTATTATTCATCATTGTCTTTGCCATAAATAAATGAAAAGAGAGTCTGGATATCAAGGATTTCCTTAGCTGGATGTGTATCTGAAGTATTTGATTCTAGAGAAATAGTTTCCTGGTGTGCTGATAAGTTTGAACAACATCAGAGAATAATTCAACTCCAATCAAAATTTATTGTTTCTTTATCACTGTCAGTTTTCAAAAGAATGTTGAAACTTCCATATCCAACAATCACATTCAAGGGAGACAAATCAAGGAGCTTTTTGAAGGAAAGTGATAATGGATTAGAACTCCTGGAAGAATATCTTGAATATCTTGTAACAATGCCAGAGGATATATACAAAATTTAGGTTAGTTTACTTAAAAATACCTATAGAGAGAAAGCATGCCTTTTCTCTAGAGTTATAGGTAAACAATCCACAAAAACCATTCCTATGTTGGCTTTTTACATTTTATATTTCAAAGTTCATGAAAAAGCAATCTTTTATTGGGAAAATATTATTTCTAGGCAAATCTCTTCACAATTATCAAACTTCAAGAAAAATTAGATATTTTATATGTCTTCCTATTTGATATTTTCTATCACTTATTTTCATGTCTTTAAGGGTTTGAGTATCAAAAAATGATTAAACTCTAAGATTGATCCAATAACAATGTGGTATCAGGGCTTATGGAAAAAAAATGGCACTTACCATTTTTATGAAGTTTACAATGCATTTGTATCTTGTTTCAAGAAACTTATCTTCAGAGTGAATACAACTAGATTGTCCTTGGAAGCATCAACCTTCCTAGATAAAAAAAAAGGGGAATTTTGAAAAAATGGAACATTATAGTGTGGCGAGAATCTATTGTTTTCATGAGAAGTGCCTTTATCTCCCTTATTATGTTCTAGATATAATGTTTTCCATAGATATTTCCAAAAAGTACAAGTTATGGGTACAGTTCTTCTATGAGAAAAGGAAGAGACAAGTCATTCCACTGCCATGGAAAATTGGAGAAATTTTATTAAGAAGTATTTCTTAAATTGATGAATTTGTAGTACATTTGGACCAATACAATTTAAAATGTGTAGAAGAAATAAATGTTTTTGACCCAAACCATCTTTGTATTTACCACATGACATGTTTCGGATTTATCATTTCACTAACTAATATATTTTTATTTGAAGAAGAGGAGGGTGATAGTCAAGACCCGCCAACACAAATAGTCGAAAGAAAAATAGATGGCATTGAGACTATTGTTAGTACAATAGAATATAATAAGAAGAGATGAAGAGTGGTGAATGAAATAAGTACTCATTCTCCCAATGTTTCATAGAAAAAAATCCCACCCAAGAAAATATTTCAGTGAGTAACATCGAGACAAAATAATTCTTCAATTAATAATTTTGATGATGGAGGTGACAAAAACCCTCCAAAGGGAAGATTGGAGCGGTCTCCTAAACTCCAAGTTAAAAGAAAAAGACAAAATTCCCAACAAGAGGTAGAACAACACGTACCCAAGAACAAGATTATCCTTGAAGATATGGACCTAAATGTGGACATCAAGAATACACAATTTCCTCATGATGAATAAGGATTTCAAGAAAGTAAGGAAGTTGTAGTCAAAATTTCAATTCAATAGGAAGTATTTTTAGAGGAATAATCCTTCACCATTGAGAATGTCTTATTTGATAAAAGTTCCAAAAAAATTATTTTTTAAATATTTAATTCAAAAAATAAAAGAATCCAGGAAAAATCTAGTTTGGAGTTATATCTCAGTGGTGTACCCCCTTCAAGAATTTCTAGAACTCATAGAGCTATGAGAGATTCTTTATAAATTTTGGTTGATGATATGGAAGCCACAACTACCATTCTTAAAGAAATGGTTAAGGAATTAGATTCTACCCTAATGCCACCCCCTATATTTGCTACTCCAATTTCATCAGTCCAAACTTGGAAAAACTTTGATAAAACTTGATAATCAAGTTTAAGGTTGAAAGGAACATCGAATATACTTGTTGTAGTTAGGTGCTATATTGGAGAAAACATAAAGAAGAGAATGTCTCTCATTTTAGAGACATGGGATTTAGCAAGTTGTTTTATCTCTTTGGGTTCCAAGATTCAAAATTTCAGAGAATACCTATAGTTTGACCTAAAAATGATGAAGGTTTTTATAAATATGTTGTAATTACATTTGTTCTGAAAATTTCTAATGTGATCGAGCTCAAGAGAAAAGAAAAATATTTTCCATCCCCGACACCTGTCAAACAATTAAAATCATGTTAGATAAATATAATTAAAACCTTAAAGGAGCTATTAGATGATCTTGATGTTCTAAGTGTTAAAAAGGGTGAAAATTATTTGAAGTTGGTAGAGTTAGACCTTGTAGGAACTACTGGTGAAGTAAAAGATCCTAAATTGATTTCAAACTTTGTTCTCATGAAAAAGAAACAATTTGAAGAGCATGTGGAAATATTAAAGGGCATATCAATGAAGAAGTTCAACAACATGACCGAGTATATGGAGTAGGAAATTGAAAGTTGGCTTGTAGAATATGTAAACAAACATGAAGACATTAAAGTTACATTACAACAACTTTCAATTGATCTTAGAGAATTTGAAAATACATTATTTGACATAAGAGTTAGACAAGAGATAACCATTGCTCCTATGCATGAATACATTGAGAATTGGTTAAAGTTAGCTTTAATCAAAATTACTAAAGAGGATCAAATGGAAGTGGTTGGTACCGGTCGTGAAACTTCCACCAAGGAGAATATAAGAGACACATCAGCCACAAAATGATCAAGAGATTCCATCATAGTGAGTAATATAGATCACATTCTTCCCAATTTTTCTTCTCTTCCTTTTCAGAGGTCATCCAGATTTGTTTTATCTATCCCAAGAAAAACATAACTGATTTTTTAATCTTTCTCTTTTGTCTTCCTTTCAAGTCCTACCATATTCCTATCTCTTATCTTTATTTTATGGTCCACAGAAGCATGATTCAAGTCCATATTTGGACGAATACACTTTAATTTTTAATACTATCAAAGACTATTATTTTTTGAAAACATCCCAGAGAAATACTTCGAGTATGAACTTTAATAATATATTTTGAACTCTGAGTTTTGAGCATTGGATATTTAATTTTTCCTCTCGTATTCTATTCGGTTTTCAATGAAAATACTTTTTTAAATTTATCCGATATGTGGGCCTTTATCTTCCCTTCTTTGAATGTGATCAAAAATATTTGAATTCTGTGATGGATGCAAGATTTGTATTACGATTTTTGTAAATATTATTTCTTTATAATATTACTAAAAATATTATATTTTATGAGTGAATATCTGTGTTCCCTTTCTCAGGAATTACTTGATGTAGGTATTTTATTTTTAGTCAACAACATTTTAAATTTATTTTATTCATAAAGATTTGGAGTTTGCTATCTAGAATTTTTATTTTTTTTAAAATCATTTTCTAAATATATTTAAAGATAAATCTTTGAAGAATATACAAAGGAGTATCACCTTTATAAAAACATAGGGGGATCTATAATCCTCTTGAGTTTATTGTTTCAATCTTAATCGATTCAAACATCAACAATCACTAAATGAATCTTCTCTTTTATCACTTTCTTCTTTTGATGATTGTTGTTTTGAGTGTTTAGAGGATGACTCAGGTGCCTCGATGTTAGGGTAGGTGAATTTTATTTCCTTTTTCCATATGAAATTCATCAGGGGGAATTCTTTGGTCCTTGGGAGGATAATGGGCTATGAAAGTACCCGGTGTAACAAATGGTGTTGTATGAGGAGGTGGAGGGGGGTTGACAGGTCATTGTGTGATATCATAAGTTTGATTTATTGGGTTATTATCACAAACATCATTAATCATTGGTTAAACATGAGGTTCAAAAAATTCCATGATACTGGGACGTGGCTGTAAAGGTGCACTAGGAGGAGTTGGGGGTTGAGGTAAGGTAGGATAGAAAATTAACTAATTTTCACTAGTTGATTAAATTCATCTAAATCGACATCAAAATGGATAGAAAATATCATCCTCTTGTTCCTCCCTTGCTTCCAAAATACATTTGGAATTCTACCTCTTGTCCCTTTGTTTCTTTTGTTCGCCCCTCTGTTACTCCCTCTGCTAAAAAATCTCTTCTATTTCCATTTGACATTTCAATTAGTCAATAATAAATTCTTCAAGTATAATACAACATAGAGTGAATAAACATTTATAGAAATATTTGTTAAATATCACTTAGTAAGGCTTTGTATGCAACATCACAGATCAAGTATGCAGGGAATAAATGAAGAGGGGATAATGCATAAGAAGGGACGAAAACCAAAATACATTCAACACCGACAATTTTTCCTTAAATTTTTCTTTTATCGAATCTGAAGCTTTAATATTATATATACCTCTTCCACACACACACACACACAAACATATTATTAAACATGAATAGGGATTGATGAAAAAAAAAATGAAAAATCAAAAAAAATGAATGACTGGGGTAGCTTCTTTGTCATTTAATACATTTATATCAACTTCTTTACTTTATCATGACCTTGTATTAAATAATAGGGGGAATATATTCATGGAAAATGGTAAATAATGGAGGAAAAATTCATGTGAAATCATTTAGGACTTCAAACTTCATCCATTACTTCTAATGTATGTCCATTACCCAATAATAACCCAAAAAATGTCAACCAAGAACTTATAACAACTGGCATTTGATATTCTTTATAACATACTCAACACCATTGGTAAAATCATTGCAATCTACAACCATAGAATAACTAAGCCAATATCATTTAAACACATCATCCCTCACATTTATTTTGAAACGATATATCACTTAACCAAAAATTGCAATTATAACTTATTTCACTTATAACACTTTCTAGCACCTGAAATGTCAAATATCACATTTTTCTTTAAATGCACAGTCAACCTTTGACAGAATGGAATGAATCATCGAGACTCCACGTGGAGAAGAGGATTTGGATAGGTCTAGAATAACCCAAGTAAGTATCATTTATATAAACCATTCCAACAATGAAACATGTACGAGATGGAAATAAGGGTAAGAAACAGTCTAAGATTAGAAAACCCGAGCTTTAAATTAATCCAACTAATGCCATAAAATGTGGGTGAGATTTAATTCATGATTTCCATAAAATGAATCCACCAAACAAGAGAGGATGCCATTACTTTCAAATTCAATTTTTAACTCTTTTAAATAGAGGTGAACTATTTAGTTTGAAAAATGACTAAACAGAAAGAGTTGAGATGAGAGATTTGGAAATTGTATGACCAGATCCATATTATTCATGCTCTCCAAGTGATTCCAAATAAAACCCAGGTTGCATTCATCCATATAATTTTGGTCATCACTCTGAGCTTATGCAGAGCTCATTTTCCATTTGGGTTAGAACAAAAAATTATGGAAAGTGATAAAATGAATGAGAGACAACAATCATGCAAAAAAAAAAACATCTTCAACCTCTCTTCTATAACATTTTTCAAAAAAAATGTTCAACCGGAATAACTTCTTTGACCATAAAAAAATATTTGTATATGAGTGGAGAATAAGGAAGGAGAAACTACACACACGAAACCATTTACAGAGCTGAACTAAACCATTTAATAACAAATACACTTCATTGTCATATTCAACTTTGTATGTGCACATATCTTTTAGGAAATATCCAAGTCTTATATCAACTCGTGTCCAAGTGGTTGCACCAATTTCACAGTTCCACAATGAACATGGTGTCTTCTAGAGCCAAAGAAATGTTCTCTCCATAGTCCAAACCAAAACAACAAATGAAGAGAACCCCAGAGACATCCAAAGTGGTAAAGTGTGGGTATGGTGGCATTAATTCCCATGTCATTTCAAATTGAATGCATGGATAACATAGTGGCCATCTCAAATCCCATACACTTCCACTACCATATCAAACTCGATATAAAAAAAAAATGACATGTCATCATCAATTGAAACCTTATAATGTACAGTACCCAAAAAATATATGATACGTGTTGATTAATAACCACCATAAACATCAACCAAAACTTAATTACTAGCATATTAATTATTTGCCTCAAGGAGTCTATCCATATACGTTTTAATTCATCGAGGAGAAACAAACAATTCAAAGCCAAACCGACCAATGACATATGCTAAGTTTGAAAACCCCATATACCATATACTTTTCCATATATCAACCACTTTCTTATTAATTCTTCCATAAACTATATACCTTCCATACTTCATATGAACTATTGATACAATAACCATATACTCAGTTTCTCATGTAGCTTATCAAATATCACTTATAACATCTATGTTTTTTGAAATTGCAACCTAGCACAATATAAGATGCATATACTTATACAAACAAGTATTTTGTATGAGTATTAAAAACATGGTCGAAACATATATATCTTTTTAATACCACATGATGAAGGTATAACTATTCAGGAACCATTGAGTTGAAGTTATTATACAATACTTGACTTTTGATACCAATATTGAAGTGATTCCTACAATGTAAACCAATACTAGGCCATTATGCTGAGAGAGAGAATGGTATACAATGACTTTATCATTTCAATGCTTTCTCCTAGGGGACCCCACCTATTATAGTTATATATATTTTTAAATAAGTTATACACTTCACAATTCTTTGCGAGCTCTTGTAGTAGGTGACAAATCACGAGTCAACATGTACCTTGTGTAATCTTGGCACTTGGTGTAGATCATTGTAATAACACGTCACATATGGAATTTTTCAATTCTTCCATCGTATTTTCCATGTGTTCCCGATTTTCATTCATCCTTGTTTCCATTTCATACCTATTTTCATCCATATTATTTTCCATATGTACACTCTTTTCATTCATCTTCCTTTTCATATGTTCCCGATTTTCATTCATCGTCTTTTCCACCTTTTCAATTTGGTGAAAAATTTCATCTTTTTCTTCATGAGTCATGGTTGAATTTTATGGAGATTTATTTGGTGAAATAAATTTTGGAGGAACATTTTTTGACATATGGGAAAATAATAAATCATCTCTTTTTCCTCCTTTTCACAAATTTTGAATCACCAAGAATAGATCTTCTAATTAAAATTTATGCCAATTGTAAGTTACATACCTTTCAAACCCTAGTTTGGAGTATGTTTGGATGACTGAACTTTGTCCTGATATATATATGAACTTTGAACCCTTATGAGTCTAAAATGTTGACCTGTAGTACTATGATATGACTTCTTAGACTTTTGAAAATTTCACAGTGTGAACCTTCACTAACAAAAAGTTATAGCAAAAATACCAAACTATCTTGTTTAAGATTGATTTCAAGATTAGTAAACATCTTCAACTTCCACAAGATATATCTCACAATTTATAATGATTGAAAATATATAAAAAAAAAATCCACGTGTATTTTTGTATGTCTTCTTAGGATTCTGAAAAATTCAAAGTTTGAAACTTCACTAAAAAAATTTTATAGCGAAAATAAAAGGATGAATCATTTAATACTATTTTCAGGACTAGTCACAAACCCTAACTTAGATAAAATATATATCCAAAACTATAAATCCCTAGAACCTAAAATTTGAAAAAAAATGTACTTCGTTATTTCTCCTTAATCTCCAAAAAAAATTCACTCTATGAAACTTCCCAGAAAAAAGTTATAGCGAAAATTACAAGATGAATTGTTTAAACTGATTTTTGGATGAGTCAAAAACCTTATCTTCCATAGGCTATATCTTTGAAAGTATAACGAAACATAACTTGAAATTTTTACCAACCATATTATGATATGTCTCCTAAGTAAGCTCTAAATTTCACTGTATGAAGTGTCCCAAAAACAATTTATAGCCAAAATTCCAAGATGACTCGTTTGAAGCAAAAAACCCTTGGATCGATGCTATGATACCAAATATTATGAACCAATGCCTTGAGAATGATAAAAAATAATGAATAATAGTCCACTTCGAGGGCAAAACCTCCTTTTACAATATATTCAATGTACAAGATGAGATGAGATGATCCTAAGACTAGGTCTCCTTGGTATATATAGGAGACAATGGTACAATTATAATGAAGGGGTGCAATGAAGGGTTCTAGCCTAAGACAAATATAACACTATAAATGTAACAATTCAATATCTAGGACTTAATAAGGGGTTTTATACTTAACATGGGGATTTTTCTAGGGATTAACACATCATTTGTAACTAGAGGCTTATACCAATGATTAAGTTCATAAAGTGGTATACACTTGCAAAACAATTGTAATCCCTAAACACATAGCCACCTTTATTTCTTCTATTGTTTTCTTATGTTATATATTTACCTTTAACAACCATCAACTCAATCATAAAGTGGTTTCCTTCATATTCATTTAGATATATATTTAGGGTTTCCACATTATTGAAATAAATGGAGATGCATTGAATTTGAGTTAGATATAAGGTAAGGTCAATAATGTCCAATGAATGACCATAAATAGTTCAAAGAGACATCAAATCATACTAGGATGTACAATATATAAGACATGATCATAATTTGGTGAAATAAATGATTGGTCTTTCTCTAACATGGTTAATATAATAACTGCATGTTTATCAAAGAAAAGTGATATATGATCCCATGTATCAACCTAGTTTTATGATTCACACACATCCCATTCACCATCGCTACATGGGGGACACAAGAACACAATTTTTCTCATCCACATTTCAAACACAGGTTTTTTGGAGCTTTAAACTAAATCAAAATTGTGGGTCCCATGCATACTATTACATTAGTATGAATGTAAATGATTCACTTCAACCACCTCCCAAAAATATTTGCACATGTATTTTCCTTGATGATTCCTCTCACACTCTTATTCCCTATAACATTATTGAAATACACCACTTGAATGTAGATTTTACATCTCAAATAGTGGAATTTTTACTTAACTTTAACTTCTCCCTACATCGGGATATTTTTACACATGCTCCACCTTCGTCATGTTTTCCTTTCCCATGGATAGCCTTAAAATAGTTCCGCATATGCACCTTGTATTTTTTGTGCAATGAACACAGCCATTGAAATATGTGGGTGTTTTTGCATTCACTAGCACAATTGTCAAACCAAATCCAATGTTTCTCTATCTATGTAGTTTTCTCCTTTAGTTGATCATAGGAAAAGTGGAAGAAATGGTTCACATAATGGAAAATCACCTATAATCACTTACATATAAGTGATACAACTTAAATATTATCAATTTGTATTTTCTTCTATCTATACCATGCATATATATTGTATGGACCATTAAGGAAAATTGATATAAATATTAATATTAAATTTTATTCTCATTTTGGGGTTGGAAGGTTTAGTTATTGACAAAATCGACCATTGAAAGTATAGTATCGAGGGAAACATATCTATTCAAATTATTCACTACTCATCTAAGCATTGAACCACATGGAGATGTTGAACACATTGTTGGGAATTTTCCAAGAATTATTAAATGAAATTACATACTTTTACCTATTGGCACAAATATAACTCAACATAAGTTGTATTACAACAAAATTGAAGTTTAAAGAAAATAAATTCTAAGTTAGAGAAAGTTATCAACCTGGGATGTCACCAATTTTAAAATTTTGCTTTCTTTCCCTCTATCTATTTTATAAGTGACATATTTAAAGATCTGCACACCAACATCTATCCTCATAAATTCATGACCTTCACTCTCATGAATGAAATGTCTCAATAATTCCATGACATCACACCTAAGGCATTCCCTAGATAAACAAGTTTGTTCATAATATGTTTTTTTCTATGGCTTATTACACAATGCTATAAATAAAGTCTATTGGTGAAGTTGGTGGTATTATCACTCAGCATTAGTGCAATGGTTAGAATTCAAAACATGATGAATTTATACATATGTGTCATAATAAAAACCAAATTATATGTGGACTCTACAACAACATGTGTTATGGAGTGTGCTTATTATAACATACCAAGGATTGCATTTCTCAAAAGATCTTTGGCCCAATTTCAAATCCGTGTTCTCATGATTCTTGAATATCTCAAATAGTTTTGTTTTTGTTGTGTCATGAAAGTATTTAATGTGAGATTCATAGTACCTATAACCCTTTATCAATTTTAATACACCCCTTTTGTTTTGAAGAAGGCCCTATATGATCATGCCAAAATTTATCCACTAGTCCTTTCATTACTTCAATTGACTTCATGTTGGAATGAGACAACCTACCAATGAAGGTACATAATTCTTTTTGTCTATTTATGTCAACATGTCATCTTCTAATAGAATAATTTTAAAGAGTTTTGTCATTCACTTTAACAATCTTAGATGTTTTCTTGAGGAAACAATGATTTCTTGTGTTCCTATTTACTATTGTTTGTGACAACACACAATTGGTTTCATTACAATATTTTGAATGTTTTTTCTTACCAATTTGATGCAGGAGCATCATCCTCATCATTTAATGAGGCTTGTTGGAAGATGACTCAACATCCAACTCAACACACTTTAACTGGTTTGGATCCCAAGGAGGGAACGTCAATTTAATTTTTAGGCCTTTGTAATTAAAGATCCCACGAGATCTTCCGGATAGAGCCATTGTATATGATCTAGGATGTTGTCATTGTCTTTAATGCCTATAGGATTGTACATACGTTGAGTGTTGACTCATATATAAGATTGTAATGTTCATTTGTTATAATAAGATTAGTGGTAGGACGCTTTTAGTTGTGATATGAAAGCACTAGAATAGTCTAGAGGGAAGGCTCAAAAATTTCCTTCATGTATAAATCAATGTAATCTAATCCCAAAGGAGGTCGTTGAAGGTTGTTGAAACTTTTGTTAATTGTTGTGGAAGAAATATAGAAGAAGAGAATTTCTTTCAAAATTAAGAGACTGTGAACTTGTTCATTTTTCTAAAACTAAATAGATGTTGTGTCATTATCTCTGTGTATGAATGCTTATCCAAATGTTTTTTTGAATGAGTTCTTAATATTGTTATAATTTTCAATTGTTTATCTTTTGAGAATCACAGTGCAAAGGAGTGAATAATGCCAATGCAAGGAGTGTGGAGGAAGAACCATATACAGGTTCAAAAGATCAAAAGAGATAGTGTAGGTTTGCATATAGCAAGCGCAAGGCGTGCACCTACACTCAGAGAAGTGTAAAGGGTCAAGGGGAGATCAATGCAAGGAGTTCATATATCTAACACTTCGTTAAGTGTTGATAAAGCTCAGGAGAGTTAACGCAAAGAGTGCATCGACCCATATAGTTATAAGGTTCTAAGCTCAAGAGAGAAGCGCAAAGTGTGTGCCATATTTCAATTCATTCATGTGACAAAGATCAAGAGGAATAGTGAGTGTGCGTTCCCAAGGGGGAACTCAAGAAGAGGTGAAATCCCTTTGTTTTAGGGTTGAATGAGAGAGATCAGTTCGGGAGAAGTCGAAATCCTCACAGTCGTTCAATAGGGATAAGGAGAAAATTTGTTAAGTGCTAAGTCCTTTGGACTTCACTGCACTGAAAATTTTTAAGTTGTTCGTAGCAAGGTAGACCCAAAGCTCTGAAGTCATGGAGTGAATCTCCACCGTATATTTGTGGGTGAGTTTGAACCATTAGATCCCCGAGTGATTTGTTGATTCGACACTCTGGGGAAGTTTGGTCCTTTTTATGTTAGGTGAAGAATATCTCAAAATTTTGAAGTCCTGGATAAAGTCTGGATCATTCATCTAGTCAAGGAGTGTGGACCGTTGATCCTTGGACTCTTCGTGAGTTCGACGGTTCGATTGTTCATGGAAAGTTCATTGATTATTGTTGGAGCAGGGGAAAATCCCAAAGCTCAAAGTCTTGGACTATCGAATAGCCCTTTCGCGAGATGCTCCATGGGGGTACCTTTTTCGAAGATAGTCTAGTTAGTTCGAAAAAAGGGGTAAACTAGCACCGACAAGACGTCTATTCAAAACCATTTTAACGAGTGTGAGAAAGACAAGATCACTCGACCATTTTTTCATTTTTGAGTCTAAAAAAAGCTTAACTATGGACTTCATTAGGAATGTTCTTCTGGACCATCTTAACGAGTGTTAAAGAATAAGGTCACTCAGAGATCTTTTCAATTTTAGGGAGTCTGAAAAGAGCTTAACTATGGACTCCATGGGGGTTCCTTTTTCGTAAATTTAGTCCCTTAGGCCCGAAAAAGGGTTAAAATGATACCTAAGAGTACTCTTCTAGAGAACTAAAGTTCCATAGAGTATACATTTGTTCGTACAGTTGACCGTCCAAACCGAAAAAGGGGTAAAATACCACCGGATAGAAGTGACTTCAAATTTCAGTTTAACGAGCGTGAAAGGCCACAAGATCAATCAACAATCTTTTCATGTTTAGAGGGTCTGAAAAGGGCTTAAAAGAAGACCCGTTATATCTTTTGGGAGTCTCGAGGGTGAGGTCAAGAGTGAAAAGGAATCATGCAAATGAGGCTCAAACTCGTAATCAGGAAAAACAACAAGGACTCCCGAGCCTACAGTGATTAGAGACAGTATGGATACCATAATGCAACTAGGATCTACCTAGGGCATCCATGTTCCAGTAAGCTCTACCACCAAGTCGTGACACTTATAAAGCAGCTATGATGGTTCTGTGTCGCAACCTGATGGGATCTATCCTATGGCAAAGGAAAAAGACAACGAGATACAAAAGTTAGGGTAGAAACCTAACCTACATTCTCAAGTTGATCCTCAGAAAAAAAAAAATCATGGACCGTCAAAAATTACCCAAAACTCCAAAAAACTATCCAGATACCTGATCATATCCCTCCCCTGCAACTCTAGAATCAATCTAAATGGTTTTTGGTTTAAAGAAAATGATAAGGGAGGCCAAAAAAGTGACAAAAAGAGGCCAAAAAGTCTATAAATAGAAGTTGGCAGCTCATTATCACCATTGTTGATTTGGAAATTGACTCTGGAGCTAAAAAAAACCCTTTGTCAAAAGTGTTGATTCTGGGAGCTACAGTGGATGAAACGAACTTCTGTCTAGACCAAGTAAGTACAAACTCTCTTATATTTCATTTTAAGTCTTTCTTTTTTCTTTAGGTTTCATTTTTTGGGGGGGGCATCGACCTTCAAAAGGTCAGCCCTAGGTCCACGCGGGCTGTCTCACGACAGGCCGTGTGTACAGTCAGGCAGAGTAAACCCTGCACACGTGTACACATGACTGTCAGTATTACAGCCCGCGTGGACCCCCTTTTTGAATGAAAAAGCTTAAAAATCAAGGGTTAACCCTCCTGAACCTTGGTGTTTTGTAGGATGTATGTCCACTGGAGAGAAAGAGAACATGAAGAGGTTAGTGAGTTGGTCGAGGAAGACCCCAATGTTTTGGTTGCCTTGATGCAATGTGGGTTACTCAAGTTCTTCTTATGTCCTTTTATGTGGGCACAACCTAGGCTACTGAATGCCTTGGTTGACTACTGGCATCCAGATGCAGAGGCATTCATGTTAGAGGGGCAGTCACTGGTGCCCATGACCGAGGACATTTATTTTTTAATTGGCCTCTCCCAGAGAGGGGAACCAGTCAACTTTCGAACTTTTCCTTCGAGGCCACATAACATAGTGGAATTGATAAGTCTTTATTGTGAGGCTGATACAGACCGCTCGAGCTCACAGGTGCCCATAAGCAAGATTATTGACTTATCACTATAGGTGATAGTGTTTCTTATTAGGTGAATCACTAGTTCTGCAGCTCTACATCAGGCATCCTGTGCACAGATGAACTATGCAGTCTAGTGCTTAGATGCACAAATATTTGATTGGAGTGCCACATTGCTTGAGTGTATGAAGAGGCAGTTGATAGATTGCCATTTGCAGACACAAAGGAACTTTGTGTTCGGGATTGTTCTGTGCTCGTTCTTCTTTGAGAGAGTTCTAAGATTTAGTCCTCGAGTAGTGGTACAAGGACATCAGGCCTCTCTTCCTGCTATGTGTAGATGGGTAGTATGGTTGCCACGACAGGGTGGTGGAAGGACTGATGAGTCCTTCGATGATGATTTCTTCGCCTGGATATCGCGAGAGATCCCAGTTATCGAGGATTACCCTTATGCAGGGATTTATTTTTCGATGGATCCTGAGATACTCATACCTCCTGGTGAGGAGCGAGGAGAGATGGGTAAGTCTCCATCATTGTTTTTTTTTTTTATTAAACATATGTGATTTTTGTGTTGTTTTTTTTATATATATAATTTTTTTTTTGTTATACCAGAGTATTTGACGGATATGTGTTTGTTGTGTGTAGATGTGGGACCAGTGCAACCGGATGACTATGTGAGGAACATGCATTGTCTTCAGCCAGGGGTCGCACCTGTCGCCGCAGGGGGACCAACAACAGTAGGAGATCTTCCAGCCGGGGAGGTTGAAAGGGTATTGAGACGAGTTGAGTGGAACTTTACTACGCTTACTTGCACGATCCCTATGGTAGAGATCAAGGACCTGCCACCATCTATGCATCCTCATGTAGTCGGGGCACCACGGATGTGGGTCTGGTTGTTTCGGCGTTTAGCCAATGATGTGGATCAATATAACAGGGCCCACGGGCCCTGACCTTAGTTAGACATTTCACGTGCCACGAGAACTACTTGTATATATTTTTTGAGGGCATAAGCCTCATGACTTGTTACTGGTCATATTTTTGAGGCGCTTGTGTCCATCTATGTACTCTGGTTACTTATGATATTATATATGGATTTTTATGTTTTTTCATGGCTTATGGATCATTTTTGCAAAAAATGTACTTACATGTTTATGTGTATGTCTTTTCATATGTGTGCAAGATGCCAATCTAAAATTTGATTAGCTAGAGTATCTGTAATTTGATTTAATCTCCTAGGAACATGAAAATATGTAATATAATCAAAGTTTCGTTCTAAGAGATCTACCCTAAGGAATTGTCAGTGTAAATTCAGATCATGAACACGGTAGATTCTATTTAACTGAGACACAACTAGCTGAGAGTCAAGGTAGACCTGGAGATGAGAGATACCAAATGACAAGGCATCATGAAGAAACTCAATAACTGCACTATACTCAGTGACATTATCTGTGGTGTCACCTAAGCATATACCTCCGAAAGATAATAATTGACCTCGAGGTGTATAAATTACCCAAGTTGCGGAGGCAAGCCTCTGAGTGTGTCGGCTAGCACCGTCTATGTACCCAATGGACATCTTGGATTCACTTGACATCTGCCATAGTGATGAAAGATAACATCAACGACACGTACATAACACTAAAAGAAACTAGAAAGTAATAGTACAAAGACTATACATATGTTACAAAAAGTTACCCATGGTGACCTACCTATGAGTAATACTTCTTGAGGTAAAGCTCATTTCTAGGCTTTGCCAAAGAATTCCCTTCAAAGTCAACTAGACGATAAGAACCCTTTTTAAAACCTCTTTTATGATGAAAGGTCTAAACCACATGGGTTTGAATTTTCCTACCCCCAGAGGGTCCTTATCTTGGTCATAGACCAGAACAAGGTCACCTTCAGAGAAAATCCGAGGACGAACGGACCTATCATATTGAAACTTGACCTTATGTTTGTGAGCCTCATTGGCCAGGGCCACATCACGATGATGTTCATTGAGATGCTCAAGGTATACTAACTATTCTTCAAGTGGAGAAGTGTCTGGAAATAATTGTATTGCCAACTTTAGGGAAGGGATCTGACATTTGATAGGCAAGACTGCTTCTAGCCCGTATACGAGTTGAAAAGGTGAGAAACTAGTTGTAGTCTTAACAGACGTTCGGTAGGCCCATGATGTCAAGTATAACATCAAATGCCAATTTGACTTAGCTGAGTTGATTGTTCGTTGTAGGATGGTCTTAAGAGTTTTGTTTACAGCTTCCACCTGACCATTTGCTTGGGGGTAGTAGGGTGATGAATGTTCCTTCCATAACCCAAGCTTTGACGTTAACTCGGTCATCATCTGGTTTTGAAAGTGACTACCATGGTCAGTGACAATCTCCCTTGGGACGCCGAACCTTGCTATTATCTGGTTGAATAAAAAGAGAGTTGCAGTCTCTCCATCATCTTTAAATGTTGGCATAGCTTCGACCCACTTCATGAAGTAGTCTACGACTACGATGATGTAATTATTCCCCCTTGCTGAAGGAGGGTTGCATGTAGTATAATCAATCCCCCACTTGGTGAAGGGACCAACTGTGATGACAGCAAACATGGGAGTGGGATGTTCCCTCATCTTCTAAGAGAAGATTTGGCACGGGTGGCACTTCTTGACCGATTCGATACAATCTTTGATAAGTGTCGGCCAGAAGTAACCTACTCGTAGAATATTTTGGGTTGTTGCCAACCCAGAAAAATGACCACCAAAAGCTCTGGTATGGCAATTGTTAAGCATGATAACTGCTTCTTTGTGAGTGAGACATCGGTGCAGGATGCAGTCTACACCTCTTCGATACAATGTATCATCGAGTATGAGATAATTCTTAGCCTGATGGCATATGTGTCGACGCTCATCATGAGAAGTAGAGGTGGGGCACTTCAAAGTCTGGAGATAGATAAGTATATCTCCATACCAGGGATCCGAAGAGGTGATCAGAAACATATCTCCTCTGATAGGCGACTCTTCGGGCACAAGATCACCTGACTCAACCAGAAGTTCCGAAATAAGTTCTGCGAAGAACAATGACTTTTTGGATTTCACTGAAACAAAATCTAAGTCAAACTCCTGGAGGACGACTATCCATCTACTGATCTTTCCACCTATTACCCGTTGTGTCAACATGTACTGAAATGGATTCACGATAGCAATGATGGTGGTCTTGCAAAATAGAACATAATGACAGAATCGTTGAACATCATGGACTGCTGCCAACGCAAGTTTTTCGATATGAGAATAATTGAGTTCCGGTCCTATGAGGCCTCGACTTAGGTAATAGATGACATATTCTGAGAACAAGTCGTCTTCCTGAACTAAGACCATGCCAATGGTTGAATCTGCTGCAACCAGATATAATAAGAAATCCTTGTTATAGTTAGGTGGCTGGAGTAGAGGGGTAGTTGTGAGTTCATGTTTCAATGCAGTGAAAGAGAGTTGAGCAACATCTTCCCAATAAAAAGGAATGTCTTTCTTAAGTAAGCGCATAAAGCCCTTGGTGATCTCGGCATAGTTAGCGATGAAGCGTCTTAAAAAATTTGCCTTGCCCTATAGACTTTGAAGTTGAAGGATTGTGCGTGGGGGGGGCAATTGAATTATTGCCTCAACCTTGAGAGGATTGACCATGATCCCTGTTATTGACACTATGAAACCTAACAAATGTCCTGATGTTACACAAAAGCTGCACTTGTTTGGATTTAAGCGAATCCAAAAGTAGCGACAATGGTCAAAGATAAGTCGGAGGTGTGTGGGATGATTCGTTCTCTTGTGAGATCGAGATGATAAATCATATAAATAGGCCTCGACTATATGCTTGAGGTCATGGAAAGAAAAAGACATGGCCCACTGAAAGGTGGCTCCAACATTTTTGAGACCAAAAGGCATTTTACGATATGCAAATGTGCCCCATGGACAGATGAATGTTGTTTTGTGTTGGTCTTCGAGTTTGATTTGTATTTTGTTATATCCCAAAAAAACGTCCATGAAAGAGAAGGCCTCGCAACCTACACATTCATCAATTATCTGATCGATGAATGGTGTGGGAAAATTATCTTTGGGACAGGCCTTGCTCAAATCATGGAAGTCTGTACATACACAAATTGTGCCTTGTTTTTTATTGACCAGCACGGGGTTTGACACCCATTGGGTCAAATAGATAGGATAGATAAAACCATCTTTTAGCAATTTCTCAACCTCAACCTTAATGGTTGTTGCTTTCTTTGGGTGAACTAGACAAAGCTTCTGCCAGATAGGCTTGGCATCTAGATAAGTTGTGATTTCATGTTCAACTATTTTTGGATTAATGCCTGACATTTCCTCGTAAGACCAGGAAAAAACATCGCAGAATTCTTTAAAAATATCTGTGTAGATTTGAATCTCTCCAGGGGAGCAGTCAGTTCTGACAAAAACATTCTCCACGATGCCAGGGTTTTGGGAGATATTGATCGGTAAGGTTTTAGCGATAGTTTCCATATTACCCTCAGCGTAAACCTCTTGTGTAGCTAAGGAATTAATAGGACAAGACCTATCTCCCATCAGAGTCAAGGTGAATTCTTTGACTTCGATTCTTCTTAACTCTGGGAGGAAGCATGATCTGTGATGAATATCTTCCCAGGGTTTGTTCGGACTAGTCATTGCTTCAATTATAGCTTCATCAGAGGGAAATACTAAGTCTAATGAATCGATGTCAACGAGAGAACCCTGAGCCCAAATAGGATCTAGAAGTGGATTGAAATCTTGTGCAGGAGTTGGATCAGTGTTGGTTGAAGCTTGTTGGACTAAAGAGTATGCTACTTCAGCTATGGACAAGGGAATGGACATGCCTGGGTGCCCTGTCCCATCCATCATGATCGATGGGGAAGGAAGTATCCATGGATCGTTGAAGTAAGTCATGCAAAACAATGAAACTTGAAAAATCTCAACCTTATGGTGATTGGATATAAACTTGATATCACCTTGAGGGCGTGAGTAATCGAAGGTACCCATCAAAGATGGGAACAAACCAATCCTGACATTGACCATGCCTGGTTGATTATTATCAATCATCAGGACTGTGGATGCCCCCAATGAAGGGTCGGGTATGGAGAAAGACAATTGATTGATGGTCACTATCTGGCCCTCGTGTGGAAACAAAAAGACCCGAAAAACTGTAGCAACCATAGCTTGCATGGCATAAGTCCAACTCCTCCCTAACAAGAGCTTATAGTTGAGGGGCACATCAACTACTTCTACCTCGACACACAGTCTTCCCTTTTAACTGCACGGGGAAAGAGGGAATGATACCATGTGGTCGCAAAGAACGACCATAAAAAGCAGTGAGGAGAGTAGGTGATGGAGACAAAATGGGCTGTCCAATGGCCTTTCAACATGCAAATGGCATAACACATGTCGAGGCACCCTCATCAACCACCGTGTGGAAGATATTCCGAGTAAAAGTTTCCATGGGATAAGCCACTACTATATGAAATGTTACGTGGTAAGGTAGATGAGGTTTTAAGTCACTTGTATCCAGCATGATTGTACCTAAATTACAAGTCTCAGTATATCCTAAAGTGATTAACAAGGCTTTCCTCTGGGAAGGGAAGCTTTGGAGGACCTCCAAAGCGGACATCGCATAAGGGGTTTGTGATAAATCCTCCACCAAAGAATATTTCTAGGTGGCCCTTGCGTTTGGGTTGTGAGAAGATTTTTTGAACATGCCTTTGGGGATGCATGCCATTGTTTCACCCAACGTCTTCTCAATCTGTAGAGGAAGAGAGGGGAGTTTGGCTTCTTTACCCTTCTCAGAAGTTCTTGGTTTACTATAGTCATGTGCTCTAGTCAATATAAAAGCATCACCCTTCACCATATATAAATTCATGGATGCAGGGTTGTTCGAAGACGGAGAGGGTCCTTGGCTACCCCCTTCCATGCTTGCAGAGGCTTGGGTTAGATTTTTCCCATGTTGAAATGGATTGGTTAACACAGCAGGTTGTTTCTACGTCACAAACTTTTGGGCTTCTACACGCCGAGGACAAAGATGTGTCAGGTGGTCTTTTGTGCATAACTTGCATCAATACCTCGCCTTTCGTTTCTCAATGTTGTCCCCACTAGAATTATTAGTAGGTTTTTTATCCCCCTTACCCTTCTTTCATTGTTTTTTCTTTCCTTCGGGATGTTGGGTGGCCTTTGGATTAGTCAATTGTACTGTGTGTACATCCGACATTTTGGTAGGGGGAGAAGCCAAAGCAGTAGTTTATCTGGCCGTTGTGTGTTGTATAGACAACTGTTGCAACTGCTTCATCAATTGCTCATTGAGCTTTGTTTGTGTTGAACCAACAATACCATCGGCATGTGGACTAACTCTCTATCTGGTTTTATCAAGTATTCAGCATGGTGCATCTGGAAAGATCTCGTATAATAAACCGGACTGAGAATAGATTAGCTCAAGTTGTTGAGATCTCATGATGGCATCTTCTTTGGAAAATACTTTCGATGTTACGACATCTTTGGATAACTATGGGACCAAATACTTAAGGAACCACTCGAGCAGGAATACTGGTGGGACTGGTACCTTAATTGAACTCTTTCGGCGTCTCCATTCTTGAATGTGATCATAGATATGGTCCTCTTTTGTTTGTGAGAAATTGGCCAACAATTCCGTGCCAGCGTTGTATCTCACAGGTAACTGGAAATGGTTTAGGAAATCCATCGCCAATTCATCGAAGGAAGAGTATCTTGAGCGATCGATCTCAATGTACCATTTTGTGGCACTCCCAAAGAGAGTAAGTTGAAATAATCACAACTGTACAGAGTCGTCTTTCAACGAGTTAGATGAGCACCAAAGATGGAAGGTAGTCACTTGATCTCCTAGATTTTCAGTAGGCTTGGATTCAAACTTTGGGATGTCTGAAGGCAACTTTGTCGGCATAGGAGGCCAACGCGGATCGTGATAGATAGGATCATTCAACAACCTCGTCAAGTCTATAAAATGCAAGGTTTCTAGGAAGGGTAGTTTGGTTTGTTGGTGATAACCTGGGAAAAAGGGGCCTGGAGTTTGGCTGGCACCAGATTGCCAGGAAAAGTCTAGCTACTGGCCTGGGTTCTATTAAAACCATGGCCATGGCCAACGTATGGATTTTACGTGTGAGGAGACATCATCAACTGATTTTCAAAATAGGACATAGATGGTTGGGCATGTATTACATTCGAAGGAATTTGGGAAAAGTTTCCCCATGTCGGTCCCGTGGGGATAGGCATAGTACTTTGTCCAGGGTTCCATTGATTGTGAAAAGAATTACCCCATATCGACATTCCTGATGAGGGAACGAATCCCTACCAAGAATTCCAAGGCCCTAATGTGGAAGAAGTTCCTGGGTGTGCCCCTTGTGCAGGAATAGTACCCTGCATAGGAATAGGTTGTCTGAAATCGGGGTTGCCCCCAGTTGGGAAAGTAGCTAATGAAAAGGCATTGTTACCAAACGTACCGAACAAAGAAAATGGTGTCAAACCTATTGGCATATTATGAGAAGGTGTTCCTTGACTCCTTGCTCCAAGTAAACTATGGTGTGCAGGTGGCCCGACGGATTGTTGATGTGTGCCACCAAGCGAAGGGGACAAAGGAGGTATATGAAATCCCTCGTAAGGGGAAGCATTAAAAGGAGAAGGAGTGCCCCCCATGTTTCCTTTCAGAGGAGTGTTAGAGCTCCCTGCCCCCAGACCTGAAGTCTGTGAAGTGGAGTAGGAAAGTACAGGACTTGTACCTGAACTAGGCATCTCGTATGAGAACGGAGGGCATGTCGCACTTGGTTGGAAAGGGGTTGTGGCCGTCGCCAAAGACAGGATTGGACCACTGTGTGATGTAGAGGTGGTCGTGACCATGGTGGCTCAGACTGATGACGGTGGGTTAGGAGGTGGAAACTCTTCTATGGTGACAACCGAAGTGGGAATTGAAGAATTCCCAGAAGGAGTAACATCATTTGTTTCCATTGCTGCATGTGACATTGTCTGGAACTCGTAAGGGTCAATTGGTATGATGATGGGTGCCGAAAGATTGGTGGTTGAGGTTTCAAGTGGACCAAGAGCTTGTGCTCCAAAGTCTAAAAAGTTGATTCCTCTGGATGTTTGTCGAGCACAATTTCGTGTGACTCGGTCGCTTCAAAAGACTCTTATTGGTCTAGCTTTCGCCTT
>ML809959.1:35501-56041 GCA_009831015.1 Picea engelmannii | reverse complement strand
TGATCCCATCGGGTAATTCAATCTCGTAAGCATTTGCCCCAAATTTCTTCAAGACCTTACATGGTCCGATTTTCTTCATCTTCATTTTATTATATGTTCCTCTTGGGAACCTTTCCTTTCTCAAATGTGCCAGAATCAAGTCACCAACCTCAAATTGAAGTTGTCTCCTGTGTTGATCTACTCTGTGCTTATATTCCTGGCTCGAATTTTGCAATCTCTCCTTCACTTGGCTGTGAAGTTCCTTCATCGCCTCTGCGAAATATTCTGCACTAGCGCTCCTAATCATCATCTATTCTGAATCTCTCAGTTCATAAATTCCTCTCGACTACATGCCATAGACAATCTGAAATGGACTCTGCCCCCTGCTTCTGTTAACTGATTCGTTATAAGAAAATTCCGCCTGGGGTAATATGTTGTCCCACTGGCTGCAGTGTTCTGTCACCAATCTCCTCAGCAAGTCTCCCAGACTTCTGTTCACCACTTCTGTCTATCCATTCATCTAAGGATGATAATCCAAACTAAATGACAAGTTAGTTCCCAGCTTCTTCCATAAGGTCCTCCAAAAGTGTCCTATGAACTTTGTGTCTCGATCTGAAACTATGCTCCTTGGTAAGCCATGAAGTCGAATGACTTCTTTGAAAAACAGATTCACAATGTGAGTTGCATCACTAGTTTTCTGACATGGAACGAAGTGTGCCATCTTCGAAAATCTATCCACCACCACAAAGATTGAGTCAAAACCTATTTGTGTTCTTGGAAACCCCAATATGAAATCCATGCTGACTGCATCCCACGGCCTCTCAGGTATGGGCAATGGTTGATAAAACCCGGCATTTTGTCTCCTTCCTTTCGAATGCTGGCAAATTCTGCATCTGTCCATGAATCTCTTGATGTCTTCTCACATTCCCAGCCAAAAATATGACTCATTTAACTTTGTGAACGTCTTTTCATGACCAAAGTGCCCGGCCAATCCTCCACTATGTTTCTCCTTCAGCAAATTCTCCCTCATGGAGAATTTTGGAATACAAAGCTGATTACCTTTAAACAATAATCCTTCCTAGATCATGTATTCTTCCCATTGACTTCTAACTCTGAGAATTGGATTCTCATCTGCTTCATATGCTCCCTTAAAATCTGGATCATTTCTGTACATGTCCCTGAGATCATCAAAACCCAATGTTTTGACTCTGAACTCCTGCAATAGCAAACACTTCCTGCTCAAAGCATCAGCAACTTTGTTAGCAGTAACAGAAATATTTTTAATAACAAAAGTGAAATTTTTCATATATTCTACCCATTTTAAATGTCTTTGATTCAACTTCTCCTGTTGAGTCACAAATTGCAATGCATGATTGTCACTGTATAAGACAAACTCTTTCAGGATCAAGTAATGCCTTAATTTCTTCAATGCCTGTATAATAGCATAGAACTCCTTGTCATAAGTGGATTACTTGACTTTCGCTTCATTCAGCTTCTCGCTGAAGTATGCTATCATCCTGTCTTCCTGACTCAAGACTGCCCCTATTGCAAATCCACTTGCATCGCATTTCACTTGAAATGTCTTTTGGAAATCCAGCAACACCAAAATTGGTTCTTTCGTAATCTTCCTCTTCAACATATTAAAAATCTTCTCAGCCTCTTCTGTCTAATGAAAAGACTTGTTTCTTTTCTTCACTGTGTCCATCATCGATGCACTAATTCCACTAAAATTTCTGATGAATTTTCGGTAGAAACTAGCCAATCCATGAAAACTTCTCACCTCAAAGATATTCTTCGGTGATGGCCAATTCTTAATTACCTCCACCTTATATGGATCCATCCTCAACTCATCTGCAGAAATAACAAATCCCAAGTAAATGAGATCTATCTTCATGAATGAGGATTTCTTCATGTTTATCAGCAGCTTCTCCTGCTGTAGCCTCTGCATCACTATAGCCAAATGTTTCAGATTCTCTGCCACTGTTTTACTGAAAATCAGTATGTCATCCAGGTATACAATAACAAATTTTCCAATGAACTCCCTTAGGACTTCGTTCATCAATCTCATGAAGGTACTCGGTGTATTTGTTAAGCCAAACGACACAACAATCCATTCATACAACCATTCGTTGGTTTTGAACGTTGTCTTCCATTCATCGCCTTCTCTCATGCGGATTTGATGGTAACCGCTTTTCAAATCAATATTTGAAAATAATTTTTCTCCCCTCAAGCAATCCATTAGATCATCCATCCTTGGCAATGGAAATCTGTACCAAACCTTTGTCCAATAAATCCTGGACTTGTCTTTTGACCTCTTCATTCTCCTGTGGCATCAATCTGTATGTGGCTTTGTTTGGAAAACTGGCTCCTGGTATGAGATCAATATGATGACTCACACTTCTAATTGGTGGCAACGAACGAGGTAGTTTGTCCACTACTATGTCAGCAAACTCTTCCAGTAGTTCCTTAATCTCTTCTAGTAAATCATCTACTCTTATGCTGGTCAAAAAAATCCTAGGTTTCCTGACCACAATGAATTGTGGTTCTTCCTTCTTCTTAACCTCTATAAGAAGTTCCTTCCCACTCATGAGAAGTATAGTGTTACTTACTTCCGGTTTCACCTCCTTATCCTTGATTGGAAGCAACATGTGAGTCCTCCCATTCTTTTCCAGGGTGTATGTGTTCATTCTCCCATCATGAATCACATTCATGTCATATTACCANCCACTCATGAGAAGTATAGTGTTACTTACTTCCGGTTTCACCTCCTTATCCTTGATTGGAAGCAACATGTGAGTCCTCCCATTCTTTTCCAGGGTGTATGTGTTCATTCTCCCATCATGAATCACATTCATGTCATATTACCACGGTCTACCCAGCAATAGATGACAAACATCCATAGGAATAACATCACAAAGTATCTTATCATTATATCCTCCTATCTTAAATTCAACTAAACACTGTATAGTGATCATTACCTGATGTCCTTTTTGTAGCCACGAAACTCTGTATGGGCTTGGATGATCAATTGTCTCTAGCTCCAGCTTTTCTACCATCTCTATAGAAACGAGATTATCTGTGCTACCACTATCCACAATGACCTTGCATACCATGTCCTTGGTTTTGCAAGCGGTCCAGAAAAGTCTGTTTCTTTGGATTGAACTCTCCACCTCCTTTTCTGGTGTCAAAAGAGCTTTTTGCATCATCAATGATATTTCGCCTTCAGCATCTTCTGCCTCAATATCTCACCTCTGTGCTTCGGCGATGTGAGTCTCTCCCCCTTCTTTCTTTTTATCAGGACACTCATAATACTTGTTTCCATTTTTTCCACATGTGAAGCATGCTATTACTCCACCTCTTCCTCTTCCTCTACCTCTGGTACGAGGTAAAATATTATTATCATCATACTCTCCTCTCTGTTCGGTATGATGTCCTCTCTATTCAGCATATTTCCCTTGCTGTGAACTTCCCCCTCTATCAGTTCGAGTATGAGGTTTCTTCCAGTCCTCCTTGGGCTTCTGATATTTATCCTGGGCAATTGATTTGCCTTTGGGATGACTTCTGCCTCAGCCTCTTTGACCCTGTTTTCGGCTCAGCTTCTCTTCATCCTTTAGAGCCATTTGATAAGCATATTCCACTGTTCGTATGGTTACCATTCTCATCTCATCCTGGATATCGTACCTCAGTCCATTCATGTATCTAGAAATTTTTTCATCATCGCTTTCCCGATGACCTACCCTGATGTTCAGCCTATAGAATTCTTCAGTGTATTCTTTCATTGTCATCAGCTTCTATCTCAGGTTCTGCATTCTTCTTAACAGAGTAATTTGATCATCTCTGGGGATGAATTTCTCCTTCATATTCGCAATCATTTTGTCCCAGATTTTGATCTTTTGCTTTCCTTTGCAACATCTGTCATCTTGTAGTTCATCCCACCACAATGCTACATGTCCTTTTAATCTCGTGACAACAAGCTTGACCTTCTTTTCCTCTTCAACATCTTCATAGTCAAAGTATGTTTCCAAGGCTCTAATCCAGTCTAGAAGCTCCACTGCATCCAAATTTCCCTCATAAAATGGAATTTCTATCTTCGCTCTTGCACCCATTCTTGCAATAGCCCTAATCAAATGTTCGTTTGCTGCATCTTTGGCTGCAACTTCTTCTCCTTCATGTTCATCCTCAATTTCACTTTCGGAATCACTAAGATCCCCAGCACTGACTGTACATCTCTATGTTGTCTCCATGTCTTCGAGTCTGGCTCGTAGATCACGCATCTCTCTCTCCATGGTTGGATCAGTCATCCGCCTACCTCTTCTTCTCGGCATTTCCCTCTCCTTTGGTGGATCGGATGTTTTTTTATCCCTTCTTCTCGGCGGCATGGTGAATCTTCCTTTTCCTTGCTACAGAAAGAAAAGAACCTTTCTGCGCTCTGATACCAAAATGATGACGCGACCCTCCTCAACCCGTGGGTTGAAAGGTCACATGCACAGGATCTTTCCCCTACACTGGCCCAAAGATCTCTTGAAAATGGCTCCTCTATTTCCCTTTCGGGAAATCTGCACCCAAAGTCAACTTCAAGAAATCCCTCTTGTATTCAGGAGATCGGACTTCGCACTTCTGTGAACCTGATGGTCAAAGGCCTTGTTTCTCAATCTCCGAAAACCCAAAAACAGTCAACGCTAACCCTTTCTCTCCCTGTTTCGGATTTCTCCTTATCGCGATTTCGGTAGTCGCGATGTCAAGAAACTCGTCTCCTCGATTCCCGAAACCTAATTTGTCGAAACTCCGATGTGCTCGCAAGCTTTGACCTTTCAATGATCTTTCACTCCATCGGGACTTTGGACTTTGCGATATCACGAATCCTAATGTAAAGAATTCAGGTCTTTACCCCATGAAACCTTGAAATGGTCAACGGAGTTTGACTCTATGTCGATAGTGCGCCACCTGTCCACCTTCCGATTCTGTGGCCCACACAATCCTTTCGGCCTTTAGGACTTCGTGTTTCATGGTTTCACGAGTCCTGTTACAAAGATTATGGTACTTCCACTCGCAAAAACCCGAAATAGAAGTTCGCAGGTAAATCCAATGGCTCCTATGGCTTGGATCTACAGTTCTACTCCTCCTAAGATTAGAACCTTTAGGAATACTCGTGGTAACTCCCCTACTCCTTCATGAGATCTGACGGCTCATGGGACTTCGTGGATTCTCCACAGAGAATTCCAACCATCCGTCTCTTTCCTTGAGAACTCGTCCTCCTGCGTTCCGATGTCGCTACGCCTTCCTTCAAATTTTTAAGGTGCTTGGCCTCGTGCCTTCCTTCGACTCCTTCGAAGGTTCAAATCCTTCTGAACTTTCTCACAACTTCGAGTATTTCAGAAAAACCCTTTCACACACTCCTTGCAGCAGACTTTCAAGCACTTCCAAGTGTTGAAATTCTTCGACTCTGTGCACACCTGCAGCAGTAGTCTTTCAATTCTTTGCTCAAATTTGCAACTCTGAGACTTTACTTAGCCTGCGCACTCCTTGCATGGCTCCAGTGCCTGACTGTACTTCTGTGGAAATGAGAACAAAATCTATCTAGTCTGAGCTTTCAGAGACAAACCTCTGAACCCTTTGTCAACGCACTCCTTGCGGACAATTCAACTGCACTCCTTGTAGGAACTCTTGCTCAGATAGAGAAACAATTGAAACTCATTTTCCTTACTCTCTCTCTCTCTCAGATTTCAGACATTCAACAAGAAATTATTCATACATAGCATAAAAGCAATTGTACAGCAGAAAGAGTAAAATAACCATGAGCATAACATTTAGCATACATACACGGAGAACCAACACAATGCCATGAATTTGAATCAAAGTTATTTTCTTATTAATTCAAATCTTTGTACATGGGTGTCTTCAAATTACAGTTCTCCCTTCTCAGCTCTGTATGCTCTTTCTCATAATCTTCATGCTTTTGCATGCTAATGTTACAATACACAATGAGGGTGTCTATATCCCATTTCCCTCTTGCGCTCTAAAATTGTCTAATCTAACATTCAATTATTTCTACCTTCATTAACTACTATAAATTCCTTCTACCTACTAAGGATGAGAGCGGATCGTTCGAGGTCCATTTACATTTTACAAGTATGCTCCTTCTTAATTATCTCATTTAAGATTGGTGCATTAACTTCAAGAAAATTTCAAAATTTGCGTTGGGCACTTGTCTAGTTGTCTTTTGCCTCCGCACTGGCTCGCTAGAGATGCTCCTGCATCAATAAATATGGTGGTGTTGGGATAATTGTAGGCATGTCTTACTGAAAAATGCCTACTATTTATTTACCCTTGAACAATGACCAGATACCCAATGTGTTGTTCAGAGAGTGTCTTGACTCCCTTGGACCTATTATTTCTTTAGTGCAATATCAACATTGTATAGTGTCAATAACATAAAATATGGTATAGGTGTCTTAGATGAGTTTCTTCAACAAGTAGGGCATCTTACACTTTCCTACTCTCTCTTTAACTTTGAACAATGTGAGGAAAATGATATTTAGATACTTGGTGAACATGTTTTGGCCATTTTGACTTTGTATTGATGTTTCTCATTGCTTAAAGCATGGTTAAGGATAAAACATGATGAATTAGTCCTAAATTTTACTTTTAGGGTTCACATGCCATGCACATAGCCCTAGATCATCACAAAGGATCTATAAGTAGAATATTTGGCTTGTAATTGAGATATGAAAATTATTTTGGCCATTGGTGAATCATGCATGGGTCTCATATCTATATGGGTCTTAGCTTTATGTGTACAGTTTGGTGATGCAAAACTATGAAATTGGGATTGAATAATTACTTATAGGGATCATGGAACATGCATAGGTTTGAGAACCAACAAAAATGGCATATAAAGGGATTGTTATCCTACAAGTTCAAGATGAGAACAATTTTGATGTTTGGCATGATAGTGATGGATCACATAGGTTATCTCATGCTTTAAGAATGAACATTAGAGACTTAGATCATAAGAGGTCCTAGGAATTATTCCATAGGACATCATTTATATAGATGAATTAGGGACATAGTCCCTAATAGTTTCATCTACAATTCATAAGCCATACATATGGCCCCAAACCTCCATCAAGTCTATGTGAAGATGCAACCTTTGGCCTACAATCAGGATATGGTTAGGAGGTTGACAATTTGTGTTGCAAGGATGGGTCTTGCATCCTAAGCCATGTTTTAGGACCAAAACCTAGAGACATAGTCCCTAAGAGTTTCCTCTAACTCATGCACATGGCCTTAGACTACCCTCAATGCATTGTAGAGGGGATTATTTACCTATAAGTGGTATATGGAGATGATTTTGACATTTAGTGTAGAATGGATGGGTTTCATGTCTTATCGAGATTTTTCAATGACAAAAAAAGGACTTAGGACCTGAAAATTCATTTTATATCTCACGGGGTATGCATGAGGTCCTAAACCACCACAAATTCCCTATATAGGGAAATGTTTAGATATGAATGGTATATGGTAATAAATTTGGTGATTGGTGTACCATTGGTGATTTTTTTTAGGAGTGGGGGCTAGGGAATCAGGTCCTAAAGGTTCCTAGTAAGGATCATGGACCATGCAAGGGGATCTAGAGAATTGATATTGTTCCTATGTGACTAGAAGACCCTTAAGAGGTCATATGTGGTGATTTCAAGCATTATTATTATCCTTGGATGCCAACAAGCCTTGTTTAGAACCTAAGGTTTGAGTTTCCTCCTTCAATGATGTATAGGGCCTTGAGAACTATACCTAGGGATCAAAACAAAATGGTGCCAAAATCCCCACTTGGAGGCCAAATATATCCCCATGAGTTCCTATGTGCTAGTTCAAGTCATCTTTATACTGATACACAAATCAAGTTGGTACTTGGAAAATCCATGTGAATGATGATTGACTAATATGTATATATTATTAACTAAATCTAACCTTAACACTATATTTTTACCTTTATTCATTCTAAAAGACATAAATATATAGTTATATCTTATGCTCTCTTATGGTATTCTAACATGTTGTTTCTGTAAATGCCCCCCGCTACAACTATCCTGATGGTCCCAAACAAAATGAAATTTATATTTTGAATTTATGGGAAACATCTCTAGATATCCCTACATTATGCACACTAATGTGTTCACTCAAGACCTTAGAAATAATGAGAAACAATTCTACTTATGGTTTGGCCCAACCCTATATTTCTACATTTGTTCTATGCATCAAGAGAAAGACCAAGATTAATGAGTTTTGATAGTGCATTGGGTGTAAGAACAATATTAATGTTTTATTTTTATTTTACATTGGATGTAGATTGTGCAATGGGTGCATTTGATTTTGCATTAGATGTAGAGAAACAAAATTTTAATGTGAACAATAACACATATACATTATGTATCACTAGAATTTGCATGTGTTATGAACCATTGGAATGCACAAGAAAAATTTGTGATGTGAAATTCACAGTTCAAATAGGAACTTATCATGTCTAGCAAATGTGAATTTCAAAAGAATGCACTCACATTTAATAACACTTATCCCACAAATTTTTCATGTATTATGTGTCATTTATCATCCTATGTCTATACTTTAGACTTGGTTTTGGATTAATTAAGCTAGTGATATGGAATGCATAAACTATAAAAAATTCAATTTTTTTTTTCTTTTTTCAATATGTCTTTTGTTGGACAAGCAGTCTTTGCATATAAAATCCTAAGTATAAAAGAAGTGTGTAGAAGGAAGGAAGCGTGTAGAAGGAAGGATTCATGCAGAAGAAAGGAAGTGCACAGAAGGAAGGAATCACACAGAAGGAAGGAATCACGTAGAAGGAAGGAATCACGTAAAATATAGAAAGGGCACAAAAGGACGTGAAGGATGAAGATAATGCAAAGACAAAAGGATAAAGAAAGCGAGCGATAAAAGGAAGTGCAAATGACGATAGTGCGACTTTCCAGAAATAGAAGGACAACATAAAATCTATATAAAGAACAAGAAGTAGAAGAAGGCAAATAGCCAGTTAACTGAAGATGGCTATGCCATGTATTGTAATGGGTTATTTTGGGAAAGATAAGAATATAACTTGAAACCCTAGATTTTGGGGTATAAATATGTAACGATATTGGGATATAGAAATACACATACATATAAAGAGAGAGAGAGAGACATAGAGATACATAGATATATGTGGATGTGAGTGAGAGAGTATGCACATAGAAGAGACTTGAGGTTATGGAAAAATCTTGAATGTAATAGTCAATTAGTAAGAAAGAAGATGAATAAAGGAGTTTAGAGAGGATATTGTGTCTTGTGTTCTTACTTGTCTTTATTTGTTCACGAATGATGATATACTTTTCATAATGAATTCAATCTATCGATTTTTTATGTTGTAATGTTCATGTATGGATGTGATAGTTTAGGTAATAATCAAGAACATATATAAGTTAAGATCGGGAAGAATGATTCATGCATCAACCTCTCTTTCCCTTGTTGTTGCAAAAACCTGGTTCTTGTAGCCCTAATAGATACCTCAGGTGAAACTTCATCTGCACAAGTGTGTGATGCCGAAAGGGCTATTGTCTTGAGGGTTTTTTTGGTCACAGTCAAATTGAACCTTGGGTATGATAACCCCTGCACGGACAAGAAGCAACCAACAAATGGTTTTGTTTTCGGGACCGAGAATTTGTGACGGAGGGAATGTTTTAGATTCTGACTAAGAAATAAATCATAGACTGGTTGGAGCAAAAATAATGGGACTTCGCACAACAAGAGAACAAGAACCCTCATATGAGTGATGAGAAATGGATGCAAAAGTATGTGTTCACCAATCAACATGAAATTTTCTTTGGAAAATTCCTAGAAATTCTGACCGAGTGGCTAGAAAGGTTAGTAGAGAAGAGATGAAGGTTTAGTGTTGCAATACCGAAGAATTGGACTCTGGAATTGGTAAGGAAACTAAATTTGGTAAATAACCCAACTACTTGAGTAGTTGATTTTTGGTTGGATAGTATATTAAGGGGTTATGTTACAGAATTTGTCTTACATTACATTCAGTCATACAACATTGTAGAAAGAAATTTTTTCAAAGGCCCATGTGGGAGGTTCTTGAAATCATTGAATATGTGGATAAAGATGATATTATGTGAAAAGCATGTGATGATAATGAAGTCTAAAATCTAAATGATCTTTGTGCACAATATAGTTTAGTTGGAGGATAATAGAAGGATCTCCTAAGAAAATGAAGGAAGCAATGAAAGAGGAAGGAAGGGACTAAGGATGCAAGAAGGTAGTACACTAGATAAAGACTATGAATTTGGAGATTTGCATGGAGGAAGGAGGTATACAAGGAAAAATACTTGGGTTAGGAGAGAAGAGATGCACGGTGAGCCAGAAGTATGGGAACCTTGTGAACAAGTCTGAATTGTAGAGATACCATATTAAGCAGGCAGAGAAGATGGGTGCCAGTGTAGTCCAGTAACAGAAGAGACAATAAGTCATACTCAGAAAATATCCTATGTTGAATCCACGACCCCATGTGTGTCACCACAATCAAAAATAGCATTTGAATACTTGTTGAAATCCATCATAGTTAGCCAAGAAGGAAAGAACAATACCAGTCAAAATAGTGGGAGTAGTGTGAAAAATCAAAATTAGAGTGTACCAAAATCACCAAGAGGAGTGAATAGACAGAACAACATGGTGGGGATAGATAATACTCTTAGAATTCATGAATTCAAGGGAGTAGGGTCAGAGGACCTGGAACAAAACTTGTTTTTTGTGAGACAGTTTGGGCAGCTAAAAACATACCAGACGAAGCAGTGAAGATTGTCCAATTAGAGACAATGTTTAGGGGCCACATGCTAGTATGGTATATGAAGTTACAAGGTATTACATCTACCGGGAAGGCTAGGACTTTGGCATAAATAAATCAAGAGTTATTAAAGGATTTCAAAAAGATGAAGTCATAATTGCAGTATATTACCAAATTGAAAGAGATCAAATAGGTGCAAACAGAGTTAGTATGGGATTACGATAAGGACTTTAAGGATTTCATAGGGAGACTGACTTTCCATATTCTATATCAACGGAATCAAGAGTGGTTCATTGCAGGATTACTACCCCACATTCGTAGACCACTAATTCAACAGAAGGTTGTGTCACATCCCGAGGCACTGGAAATCACGATGAAATTAGAGTCGTCGTCGACATGAGACACTGGGGGAATGATGCAACTTCAGATGTAGTTAGCCAAATTAATAATTCAACTGGCTAAGATTACCAAGGGAAGGAAAAAAACAAGAACAAATTTGGTGTGCCAAGAGCAAAATGGAGGGCCACCACAAGGACGGATGCTTAGCATTCACGCAATACTTGGCAGCAGGAGCACTGAATCCACTACCCAAGGGAGAATACCGCAAGATCTGTAAGAAATGGGGACATCATCGCAATGAGTGTTCATTACTCTAGAAATATCAGAGTACTCCAAAGAACTTGTTTTGTAATTTTTGAAAGTCATTAGGACATGAAGAAAAGGACCATCGTGGGTTTGACCTATTAAGGGAGTGCACATCGGATATATACAGGATATAAGAAGATAATACCGGTGTGAATGGGAGTGGTGCGCATTATAAAAATTAGATAGGTTCCAATTAGGGGAACAAGGTGAATTTTGGCAGAGGCCGAGGTAGAAGGAATTTTGGTTGAGGAGGATGAGGACCAATTATTTGTTATAACTGTGATCAACCAGGACACTTGACCCGATATTTCCACAACCCGTGTACCACGTGAACATATTGCAAAGAACTAGATGATGCAATAGAGGAATGTCCCTAACTGGTTGAAAATGGAAAGCTAGAGGTAACCCAAATCAAAATCCGCATCAGAATCAAGATTTGAAAATGATATCAGTGGAAAAATGAAGTGAAGGATCAAAAATCGCAGTTGTTAGACATGGAGGAGTTCGCACAGGAACTAATATGGCAACTCAAGGAAATCAAACAGAGTAGTGGGTAAGGAAGTCAACAGGGCCTATGCCAAAATTCAACCCACAAAATGAAAAAGAGATGTATTAGGGCGCATGAAAGGAAATACTTGAACCACATGGGGAAGTTTCCACATCATTGCTACCTCATCTAGAAGACCCAGAGGTACCTGAAAAAGTCAAGTACGCAAGTAAGTACACTAACTGAATTCTTAAAAAATTGTGTAGAACCTATGAGAGATAGAAATGTGCTTAGTATATTATAAAACATGATTGATCATTGCACAAAAGGAATGGATGCCCATGTCACATAGTGAATGGTAAACCAAGTACTACACAGGAAGAGAACCAATGGGGAATTCAAGTTTAATGCATAGATTGGGGAATACAATGTGGATAATGTTATCCTAGAATTAGGATTGGATGTGAATGTACTACCTAAACATACATGGGAGATGATGGGTGAACCTGAATTGATATGGTCCTTTGTTCAGTTAAGCCTCTCGAATCAGCATAAGATAGTCCTGATAGGGAGACTAATGAGGGTACCTGTAAACATAGATGGGGTGTGCAACATGAAATATTTTGAAGTCATTGAGATCGTAGATGATATTCAACCATATCCATATTTAATGGTACTGGAATGGGCAGTTGAAATCCAGGCAATTATTAAATTGAAAATAAGGGAGATGATCTTCGAGGTCAGGGATCTAAAAGTTACCACACCCTTAGACCTATCATAAGGGAAGAGATATATAGAGTCAGTAAGAGAGAATGACATGGAAATTTTATATAATATGACTGTGCGAATGGAGGATTATGTCAAGCCAACAATGGATGGTTTGCTCATTTGGAGAAGTTTTAGTTCGTGCACATCAGATTCAGAAGTTGGTCTAGAGAATTGACAATAGAGGATGCATGAAGTATCAACTAGAATATGTTCCTGTATAAACCAATATTTGCACTAGACTGGCACATAACTATATGACCCACCTAGGTACGATGGACTAACTGAGATTATTATGTTTATAAAACCATTTGAATTATAGGTACCTAAACAAAAGAAGATGTTATCACTAGATTTTGTCTTAAAAGCAACTCCAGCTAGATGGTGGGACATGCACAGAAAGAGTATTAAGGACTGGGCATAGTGTAGTAGACTCATGTAGATACACTTTTAACCTGAAAAAAAAGTAGGTGCAAATAAATACACAAGATAAAGTAACCCGACGGATCACGTGGAAAAATGTAGGGCTTTATGGAACTTAGTATCATAAATAGAATGGACGCACTGATTCATACACACATTGGATACAATCCCAAGGAATTGGTATTTAGAATTGGAGACACACCGAGAGACAAAAACATGAGAAGGATTGGTCCAGAGATTCAAATTCATTTTCACATTTGAATATGAATCTACCTCCATACAGGCATCCCTACTGGCCATGCGAACAAATATCTTCTTGAAGGTAGAATGGGTGGAAGAAGAAACCTTAGGTAGTGTGCACAAAGCCAAATTAATAGTCCAGAATCTATTGGAATGCTATAATGTCACAGAGGAGGAATACGATGAAAGGGATCCTAGGAATGTAAAGGTACCCGAGACATAAGGAACACACACAGTAAAAGGGCTAGAGCTGGTATCCACCACATACACACAACCAATAAAGACAAAGCAAGTCAACATTGGGAAAACGGAGAATCCTAAGTTTGTGCACATAGGAAACTATCAAAACAATGAGATAATTGAGAAGGTTGTAGACTTATTATGAGAATATTAGGACTTATTTCCCACTACATTCTTAGAGATGAAGGGGACAACAGGCGACTTAGGGGAGATGAATATTCCACTAAAACCTTAAGCTAATCCAATACGACATAGACCATATAGGTTGAACCTGAGGTATAAGGAGAAGGTTAAGGTTTAACTAGATAGAATTCTCAACGTAGGCATCATTGAACCAGTCAAAGAATACAAATGGATTATCCCTATGGTGGTGCAAGACAAAAGGACTAGAGGGATTATAATCTGCGTCGACTTAAGGAAGTTGAGTGACGCATTCTTACATGATCCATTCCCAAAACCATTCATTGATTAAGTACTGGAGAACGTAGGGGGTTGTTGGCACAGGGGCATACCCAAGGTTCAATGCTACAACAACACACCAAAAAAACCCTAACTACCGACCCTTTTGGCAACACCTACAAAGCAGATGAAGTCTCACCTGAGGTAGAGGCAGGGGTGGTTGCAGGACTTAGATGTCTACAAACTTAGCTGGGACACAGATCTATGATTCTAACACTTAATAGAGCACTCAAAATTTAACATTCATCAATATTTAGTCTCAGTTACAACTCAGTTAAACCCTAATTATAGAGCATCGTAGTATTCAACCAGATCTAGCATCTAATAGCACTTAGCATGATGAAACAGATCAGATCTAGTAGATTCAAGAACTAAGCATATGTATATAAGTCAGGTCTAACATCCATCCATATTATTAAGCACTAAGCATCAACAGATCATTCATATATATTAAATCACTAAGCACATTAACATATAAACACTTCAACACATCGCACAAAGTAGAGCAACACAACATGTACGTGGTTCACCCCCACCCTGGGGCTATGTCCACCAACTCTTCTCTTCTTTATTATCTTTGTTCAATGCACAGAGCCACAATACCCACTCCTCATAGGATAGGAGATATGTGCACACCTCGCCAGATCCTCCTTCCCCGAGTTAGGTCATAGCACAAAGCCTTCCACGGTATGTTACAACCACTTGCACTTAGCTCTGCAAGTCTCGCACAGTATGCGCAAAGCACTTACAACTCTTGATCACATAGATACAACTCTNCACCTCGCCAGATCCTCCTTCCCCGAGTTAGGTCATAGCACAAAGCCTTCCACGGTATGTTACAACCACTTGCACTTAGCTCTGCAAGTCTCGCACAGTATGCGCAAAGCACTTACAACTCTTGATCACATAGATACAACTCTAGGACTTATCACAAATTGCAACTTCCTCCTCTTACATTTCCTAGCCTTCTATTTATACATACAAAATAGGCCTAAGCATGGGTAAACCCATGGGCCAACATTCCCATACCCGTTACATAATCCCAAATCCCAAAAAGGGCCCTAAAAAGGGTCAATATCCCATGATCTCTACTTCGTCTTGCACTCCACCTTCGACAGCCTATCAAAGTCCCAAAAATAGGTCACACATGACCAAGAATCTTCAAAACTTGGTCAAGGGCCAACAAGCCACCAACACTCACTTGTGAATCGTCCCAAGTCAGTTTGATCTTACTAGTTCTGCTTCAAAAGCCTCGATCTTGTCTCAAGCTACTTCGACTTACTATTGTGCCATGACCTCTTGTTCAGTGAACTCTTGTATGACTTCTTCATTGACAGGTCCCTCTAGGCATTGTTCAGCTGTAGTGATGACTTGCTCCAATTCCACTTGTCGGCCTTCGATCTTTGTGAACAGTTGGTAAGCCTTATCCTATACATGTTGGAGCCTCTAAGTCACTTCCATGACTTTTCTCTAGATAGTGTGGACCTACTATTGTGCAGTGCGATGCTCCTGGGATTGCTTCATTCTTTCCACAACTGACAGCGGCTTCACTTGCGCCTGTATTGTTTCTGCTTGATTCTTCGCCTCTTGGAGCTGCGACTCCAGTGCCTTCAGTTCTAGATTCTCAGTGAGTTTCTCATAGGTCTGGGCACTGTGATCAGTGAGTTTCTTACATTCCATGGCAAGGGCCTTTATTCTCTCAACTACACTTCAAGCAGTTGCTTCTCTTTGGTCCCTCACATCCTGTGGGGTGTTGGGCAATGTGCAGAGCTCTAAGTCTGCTATTTGTTGTTGTAGCTATTGGATAGCTTCCGCAAGCTTCTCTACTTGGTGTGTGACTCGGTCTTCTGCTTGTGGCTCTAAGCCTATCACAAAGCGGAGTTCTCTTTTGACTGCTTCTTTCACTTTGATTTTCTTTGTGAGAAACTGTTCTTTTTCCTGTTGCATCTGGGCTTTCTCTTCTTCAAAATTTTCCTGGAGAGAAAACTTCTTCTATTCTGCAACTTTGCTTTATTCTATGAGTATTCCATGCACTTGCTTCATGGCCTGGGTGGATTTTTCTGTTTCTTCTTGTGCACGATGAAGGCGAGCTTAAACTGCATAAGATAGTCGGTGGAGTTGGGTTGGCTCATCTCCCAAATCTAGTTCTCCTGATGGAATTAGCATAGTGGAGACTGTGTGGCTGGAATGAAGGGCTTGTTGTACTCCTAAGAGTACGACCTCAATTATATCGTGCATTTCTTCTTGCTTGGATTATTTTTTCTCCATGATTTCCAACGAAGCATCATTTAGAGCTGTGATGATGAAGTCAAAATCATCGTCAGTAAGCATAGTCTTCATCTTAGTCACGATGGCTTTCGATTTCTTCCGGGAAGAAGGTTTATGGGGAGAAACCTTCCTCTTCTTCAGGGGGTCAACCTCGTCTCTGGGTAGTGTTACTTCGCCTGGCTTCTGTACAACTCCTTTGTCATTTAGTTCTTATACTTCGTCATCACCCCCTCGGTTAGGTGATATTGAAGCAGTATTTCCTGAGGCACTGTTTAAATCTTGGACCTCTTCGGTCTTCTTGGTTCTACTGGGCCCGGGTGTATCATGTTCTTTATGCGTGGTCTCTGGGATGTTAGGGTTAGACATCTCTATGGGGTCTATGGGAAGGAGGTCTATGGACCAGTCCTTGGTGATCTCCTCAAGGTCCTCTTCCGTTAGTTTGCAGTAAGACTGAAGCTTCTCCTTATGTTCATCAACTCACGCTGTTATGTAGATGAAGTGTCGATCTGTACAGAACTTCATCAAGGGCTGGAACCTCTGTAGAGTGTTTAGGTTCATGTGAGGTTCAGCTTCTATGGCTCTCTTCAGCTTAAGGTAATAGGTGTGAAGAACAACGTTCGACTGCCACTATTTGTTCATATCACTCGAGTACCAGAGTCTGGTGAATTTCGTAGCAAGCGGCTCGACTAGTTCAATATCAGGAAAGGATGCACCTTCTGGCATCTCCCAAGAAACAAAGGCAATGAGGATCAGGAGCCAACTAAAGTGAAACTCATAGACCTAATACTGTGCTTCCTGACAGTCTAGATCCAACTGATTAACTAGGTACTTCACCCAGTTCATTTGCATGCCTTCCACGCACTTCCCTACAAGGTCAACAACAAATCTTGCGACCTGCGTAGGTATGTTCTATCTTACTAAATTTCTGGCTATTAGCTAGCAGGCTAGACGCATTGTGACATTCTGGATGGAGGCTACCTTGTATCCTTGCATTCCCTTTTCAACATCGTCGTATGTATCCTTGATCTTCTTTGCTAGCACGTGATCTGTGGCTTTTCCTGGATAGAACTCCTATGGGTCAGGTCCTTGCATAATTAATCCCATGATCCTATGGATCAACGTCGGATCGACTATAATATGGTGGTCTAGCCATAAGTAACTTCCATGGTAACATGAAAGTAATAGCTTGACACGGGCGTTCACTTCCTGGTGCCTTTCGAAGTGTGGGATTTTCATTACATTTAGCAGGGTGGACTGTGCGAGGTTCATCATCCATGGTTGGGGTATTATCTTGGAGTTATTCCCCTTCATCCTGGTCAAGTATTTGTACGAGGCGATCATACTGTAATTCTTGCAATATTTGAGGTTGAAGTCACTGAACTTCAACACTGTGATCTTGTCATGTTGCATGCGAACTGCGTGTATCCCCTTCGGGAGGTACGTAGTAATCATGGAGTACTTGAAATATCTTGGCACACTATATCGACTCATCGCATCGGCCAAAGGTGGGATGTAATAGGGAAATATAGTTGGGATCATCTTCGCATTGTCTAGGTCATCTCTGTGTTTGGTTGTCTTTTCCGCTGATGGTCAGGATGATCCGGTTCCATGAGAAGTTGATAGAGAGGCTTTCACTCCTCTCGTCGATGACGCTTGAATACTTGCAAACATCGCTCTTTCAGACATTATTCTTTCAGTCATTAGGTCAATGAGAACTTCTTCAACAATTTTCTCTACAACGCTAAGATTGTCCGACATGCAAGCTCGTGGTTGAATATCTTGGGTTCTAAGAGTAACTGCTCAATGATACAGGATGAATGGAAATAATGCGATGATCACTATGCAAAATCAACTAGTCTGCGGACTCAGATTCATAGTTAGAAAAAGTGTTCTAGTTGCGTGGCACGATGGAATAAATAGATAACTTGGCAACGAATCTCTTGTAATGGGTGAGAAGCCTTCATTGACTCAGTTATGTCCATTATGGCATGTTCCCAACGATCTGGTAGCGAACTTTTTGATCATAAATTCCTTTCTACATGTTTGGTTCATCATTCTAATGGTTATACCTTTTCCAACGGCTATATTGATTCGCCATGGTGAAGTGCCATGTGATGCAGTTCTGATATCTCGACGAAGTTCCAATTTTGAAAATTTTCCTTCTGCAAGGTTCCCTCTAGAACCTTATGTAACTTTTCGATCTTAGATTTCTCCTTACTTAGTTTTCTAGCCTTCTTTCCAGTGAGCTTTGTCTCAAAATTCCTTTTTCTATTCTCATTCATATCTTCTTTTGGCAGAGTAACTTTGTGTTGTTGAGATTCTTTCCTAGAAATCAGGGGTAATACTTCATCTGTATCTGGAATAGGTACTTCACTCTTCTGCAAGTATTATAGTGTTCTTCCTACTTTGACATCCAAGTCTCTGGTCTTAAATAGATTTGCTCAGTTCTTCTGTTCTTCAATCAAGTGTGTGATCCTCCTATTCATGAAATATTTTAACTCTTGCTTCTTCTGCTCTAAGATTTATTCTTCTTTTCTTCTGGCATGATCTCCTTCAATCCAAGGTTTCCCTAGTAACATAGCAAATGGATCATTTTTCTCAATAAATTTAACAACTTCAAATTCTTCCTTTGTCAAAGTTCCATTGTCACTCATAGATATCTGGGTAAGTATTCCACATAGGGTTATCAATTTTCCTCTGAATAATCCTATTCCTCCCAATGAAGGAGTCATGGCAGGATTTCCTAGAATTTCCCAAGTTTTTTCTATCATAATATTCACCTGTGTTTCCTCATCGAGAACACAGTCAATGTTGAAGTCTCCTATTCTTACTTCAATTCATTATTTTCATTTGAACATCTCTAATAAGATGATATGTCGGTGGTCATTCAAGGGTTCTTTCATCTGTAGCAATATTTTTTCTAATTCCTTATGGGGTTCTATCATAATCTCAGTTGCTTGACCTTTCTCATGGTTTTCTTGTCTCATATTCATCCTTTCAACCTTAGCAATAATTCTAGGGAAATCCAAAACTTCATGGTCCATAGCTTTGCAATAGAGGCAACTAGGTCTTCTTCCAGGGCATTCCTTAGCCAGATGTCCCAGTTTTCTACAACTATAATAAAGGGTTAATCCTCTCTTTCTCTTAAATGATCCCCATCCTTTCCTATACTACGCACTAGGATCATGGTAGCTAACATGCAAAAAATTCTTTCTAGGATCCTGCATCCATTTGTTAGTCCAAACATTCTCTCTATGCATAGGTATAACGTATCTTTCACTATTCTTATCAGATCTACTCATATCAAATCTTCTTTCATCTATTAGTGCCCCAGTTTTCAAGCTAGGACAAATCTTATCAAACATACCTAGATCCATACTTTAGAAACAAAAATTTCCACTAATCTTATCTTCAACAGAGCACAAAGCTTCCAAATCTAAAAATTTTCATGATTCTTACCTTTATCAAAGCACAAAGCATTCATATCTTACCTATTTTCTTCATATCGGGCTTATTTTCTTAGCACAGAGCTTGCAGATCTTACCTCTTTTCTTCGGATCTGACCCTTCTTGGCACAGAGCTTCACAGATCAAGTAGAATATTGTGCACTAGAGCAACAGATCTACGCACAGAGCTTTCACAATTTCAGGTCAGATCTTCGCACAAAGCTTCTTTTCCCTTAGTTCCCAGCAATCACAGTTTCAGGTCCCGACAACGGAACCATTTGTTGGCACAAGGGCAAACCTAGGTTTCAACGCTACAACAATGCACCAACAAAACCCTAACTACCAGCCCTTTCGGCAACACCTGCGAAGTAGATGAAGTCTCACCCGAGGTAGAGGCAAGGGTGGTTGCAGGACTCAGATGTCTACAACCTTAGCTGGGACACAAATATGTGATTATAACACTTAACAGAGAACTTAGCAGTTAACATTCATCAATATTTATTCTCAGTTACAACGCAGTTAAACCCTAATTACAGAGAATCACAGTATCCAACTAGATCTAGCATCTAGCAGCACTTAGCACGACGAAACAGATCATATCTAGCAGATTCAAGCACTAAGCATATGTATATAAGTCAGGTCTAACATCCATCCATCTTATTAAGCACTAAGCATCAACAAATCATTCATCTATATTAAATCACTAAGCACATTAACATATAAACACATCAACACATCGCACAAAGCA
>ML809959.1:16854-34912 GCA_009831015.1 Picea engelmannii | reverse complement strand
GTGATGCCATTTGGATTGAAGAATGCCCCTACAGTGTTTTCTAGAGTGGTCATGGCCGCATTTAAAGAGTTCATCCATAATTTTTTGGAAGTGTACTTATATGATTGAATGATATTCATTCTACTACAATATCATATCGAAGTTGTTCGACTCATGTTAGATCGATGCACACAGTGTCAAATTTCGTTGAACTTAAAGAAATGAATCTTTCTTGCACCATTCATAATTTTAGTAGGACATATAGTATGCAAGAAAATCCTATTGGTTGACCCAACCAAGATCATCGTTATTATAGAATTAGTGCTTCTGACCTCAGTCAGACAACTAAGAGAAACTTTGGGCCATACAAGTTATTACATTAAGTTGATTAATGTTATGTGCATATTACAACACCCATGGAAAAGTTGTTGAAGAAATAAGTCAAGTTCCAATGGAATGAGGAATTCAAGAAGGGTTTGGACACACTGAAACAGAGACTGGTCACTGCATCCATTTTAGTCTTCCTATATTAGGACAAAGAGTTCCATGTCCATGTCAATGAATCATCCATTGCACTGGGTGTAGTTCTCTCCCAACCAGGAGAAGGCCCAGTCGATCATTTTATTGCATTCACAAGTAGGAAATTGTCTATATCTGAGAAAAATTGTAACACTACAGAATAAGAAGGCCTGGCCATGGTCTATGCGCTCCATAATTTCAGACATTACCTACTTTGGTCTCACTTCAATATGTAGTACACCGACCATTCTACATTAAAATACTTAGTCAATAATCATGTCTTAGGAGGAAACATATGCATATGGTTTTTACTATTTTAGGAATATGATTTTGAGGTCATAATAAAACCAGGGAAACTTAATGCAGGACCAAATCATCTCTCACGGATTTTAACGGGAGAGGATGCATGTAATTTAAATGATAATTTCTCAGATGCATAGTTATTCGTAGTCAGGATGGTGGGTGATTATTTTGTAGACATTATGGAGTTTCTACATATAGGTGTGGCTCCCTCTGACATGACGGTGGTGCAGAAAAAACAATTGGTAGTCAAGGAAATAAACTATCAACTAATTGCAGGGAACTTATACATGTTAGGGGTAGATGGAATCTTGAGGCGTTGTGTACCAGAACATGAAAGAAAAACTATATTAGTGGAATCACACGATGAGATTGTTGGAGGACATTATGCAGGAAAATAAATGACACGGAAGATTTTATGTGCAAGGCTTTGGTGGCCTATACTATTCAAGGATGCGAAGGAGTATTGTTAATCCTGTGATGTATGACAAAGAGTGGGTAAACCATCTCGACGCGATGAAATGTCATTAAATCCACAAGTAACGTTGCAAGCATTCAATAAGTGGGCTATTGATTTTGTGGGTCCCATCAACCCACAAGCAAGGATATCAGGAGCAAGATACATCATCACTGTGACTGAGTATTTAACCAAGTGGGCAGAAGTAGCACCAGTTTTTTATTGCACTGCAGAAATTGTTGCACGACTTCTATTTGACAATGTAGTCACCATGTTTAGATGTCCGTGCATCTTACTTAGCGATCAAGGTACGCACTTTCTTAACCAAAGAATTGTTGCATTAAATAATGAATTTCATATTCATCATCAAAAAAGTACACCATATCACCCTCAGGATAATGGCACAGTAGAATATTTCAATAAAATTTTGGAGAATGCTTTGACAAATATCTACAATGTTGGAAGAGATGATTGGGGCTTACACATCCCTACAGTACTATGGGCATACAAAACTACAAGTAAGAAGTTGACAAGGCAGACACCGTTCTGGTTTCTCTATGGATAGGAAGCAATAATGCCAATGGAGTTCATTGTACCTAGTCTGCACATTGTAGCTATCACTGAGCTCTCAGACACATGGACAATAGAGGAGAGACTAGCACAGTTAGTCCAGCTTGAGGAGGACATGTTTCTGGTTGGATTTCATTAACAGATGCAAAAATCCAAAGAGAATTCCTGACATGATCGACATATTAGAACCAAGAAATTCCAAGCCGACGATTTGGTACTACTCTACAACAACAAGTATCTACAACACCTAGGGAAGTTTTTCATGCACTAGTTAGGGTTGTATGTGATCTAGCAAATAATGGAGATAGGTGTTGCACAGTTGGGAACCTTAGATGGATAGATCTTGGATGGAATGGTGAATGGAATAGGTTGAAGCTCTACAGAGATAACCGACTGTCTATGTAGTAACATGTGGGACATAAAAACCCATGTATTTTAGTAAGTGTACCATAGTAGCAAGAAAAGCAAGAAAAAACAAATAAAAATTAGAAAAAGGAAAGTAAAACAATAAAAAGGTAGTGATAGGAGACAAAAAACATGTAAGAAGAATCCCAAGGTATCAGAACTTGTGTAGTTGGACTGATCATATTACACGAAGTGAACACTACATCAAGTTCAAACAAGAAGATATGGACAAGCCTGCCTGCGATGAGCAACGCATTACTGCACAAGATGACATGAAAATATTGTTAACTATAGTCTAGGATGAAAAATACAGCTGGACGGCCGGTGTGACGGGTCATTAAGGCATCGTATCAACATTTTCTCAGGAAAGTCATCAGACATCACAGTTGATCAGCGGTACATGGGAGAACTCACCTAAAGGATTTTGTAATTAAGATGCAATGATGGAAACAATCATCAACTATGGTGATGGAGGGGATGAGTTAGTTAAAACAAGATTTGACAAGTACGTTCGGCACGAAACCACAATAGGATAAGAAAATCGTAAGTGGAACTCATTTTTTTCATATCACATTGAGTAGATAGGAGAGACCCAGTGAGAATAGAGCCAAGTTTCCTCTCACCGAGCAAGAAATTTAGACAAATGGGAAAATATCTGCCAGAAATACCATCAACCCCCCAAGGGCTAAGTCGGGAAGGAGATATGGTGGACAAACCTACCAACCTGAAGTTTATGGACCAAAATGTTATCAAAGAACAATGAGTTTCGAAGCTAGCTGGGGACCCATACTCAAGCACTGAGCGCATACCAATAGAAGGGACTGACATCATTTCCTACGTAAAATTGCACGACAATCGGACCAGATTCAGTATCCGTTTCAAGGGATATGAATGCGTCATGATAGTAAAAGAGAAGGAAATGGATCATGATCCCACTGAAAGCGAGGTTGCCCATAAATTGACCTCGTATATGACACCCCAACTGAACCAGAAGACATCACCAAAATACGTAGGCAAAAAGGAGGAGGTTGTTGGCCTCAAGCAACCTCAATAGATTACCGACAAAGAAGACAATTACAGGAAGAGGAGGTTTACCAACTATTTTCCCTCCACGAAGCAATGTTGGCCCCCTCAACAACACACATCCAGATGTTGTTGTCCAGAATTAAGCCACCATTAGGCGGGACAAGGCCTTCAAGATGGAAAAGGAGGACCCTCTAAGGCGTATTGCGAAGAAACATAAATAAACCACATGAACAAGACCGACTAAGTAGTCAGAAACATGGCACAGTAAAAGAGGCCACCATTTTCACAGAGGTGGAAACAACTAAGGCTATGTTGCAACAATTCATTGCAGCATGGAAGAACATGCAACATGCATGAGTGGATCAAGACAAGCCACAGGTGAGTGTATTTCTTTAAATTTTAATTCATCTTTATAATGGAATTTGGAATTTGCAAAATAATGTTGTGTATTTCTTTAAATTTTAATTCATCTTTATAATGGGTGAATAAGAATAATAACCAACTTACTAGGCAACATTGTATGTCATGAAAAGTGGTATATACCTAGTTAAATATATCCCAACATATTTACCAAGATAATTCGATAATATATACACCATCTAGGGCAATATTGAATACTACTCAACAGGGCTACCTCATATTAAACGTGGCTAAGACTATAAGTCAATGATGCACATGATAAGACTTCCACTCTGACATATGTTGATGCACCTGACATGGCACTGCAAAGCTATTTCATATTGCTTTCAATATCCTTTGTCTCATGGTACACAAGAGCGAGGAACATGTGTGTTGCGGCTAGATATTTTGGTCGCAAAATTAGATAATTCCTACTACTAAATCAAAGAATTTGAATTTATTTTTCAAACATGAGTACAATAGATCATGCATCTATCATCATGAGAGATGAAAATGTAGAGATGGATCACTTTTTTCCTTGTTGTGTGGCTGACATGGGCCAACATACAGTCATTATGAGTTGACCTATAGATAGAACTGATTGAAATGGATCCTTATGGTTATGTTCCACTCAAGTGGATTATAAGGGTGGAGTGATAATCCCTCTCATGCTAAGAAATTGGTGGATTTTGAATAAACTTTATGAAAAACACACCAATATCAGGGCTTCATTTCCTCACTGTTCTCACAGGTGTCTGGTGATGGACATGGTGGCAAACATGGCTATCATGACTTGCCTGAGTGACTAATGAACGAACAACCCCATATTCCTGTCAAGTAATCGAGGGGTGCACAACAACATTCTTGTCAATGTCTTTCTTGAATGACTTGTGGGCACAAGACATGATTTTCATGCTACAGTGGCTGATGGACATAGTCGTGGGGTCATGAGTTTCTTGGATAAATTGGAGGTGGAGGTGTCCATCCATGGAGGAGGCATGTGTTATCATCACACTTGTTCTTGCATGAGTTGACTGAGTGACTAGAATATGGGAGGTGGAGCAATATACAGCCTGCTATGCAACATTGAATGCTAAGGTAGGTGGTATATACACTTTTGGATCATTTTGATATATAAACCGAGCCTATGATGTATATATTAATATATCCAACTATGTATATATTGCCTGCCACACCATGAAATGTTACTTAACAAACTGTAAAGACTGAACAATTTCATATTCCTCATCAAAAAAGTACACCATATCACCCTCAGGGTAATGGCACAGTAGAAGCTTTCAATAAAATTTTGGAGAATTCTTTGACAAAGATCTACAATGTTTGAAGAGACAATTGGTACTTACACATCCCTGCGATACTATGGGCATACAAAAATACAAGTAAGAAGTTGACACGGCAGACACCGTTCTAGTTTCTCTATGAACAGGAAGCAGTAATGCCAATGGAGTTCATTATACCTAGTCTACACATTTCATATATCACTGAGCTCTCGGACACAGGGACAATAGAGGAGAGACTAGCGTAGTTAGTCCTTCTTGAGGAGGACAAGTTTCTAGTCGGATTCCATTAATAGATGCAGAAAGCCAGAGAGAATGCCTAACATGATCGACATATTAGAACCAAGAAATTACAAGCTGACGATCTGGTACTACTCTACAAAAACAAATATCTACAACACCCAGGGAAATTTTGCATACATTGGTTAGGGTCGTATGTGATCTAGCAGATAACAGAGACAGGTGTTGCATGGTTGGGAACCTTAGATGGACATATCTTGTAAGGAATGGTGAATAGAAGTTGGTTGAATCTCTACAGAGATAACTCATCGTCTGTATAGTAACATGTGGAGCACAAAAACCCCTGTATTATAGTAAGTGTACCATAGTAGCAAGAAAGGAAAGAAAAAACAAATAAAAATTATAAAAAGGAAAGTAAAACAATAAAAAGGTAGTGATAGGAGACATAAAACAAGTAAGCATATCCTAAGGTATCAGAACTTGTGCAGTTGGACTGATCATCTTACACGAAGTGAACACTATGTCAAGTTCAAATAAGAAGATATGGAGAGGCCTGCCTACAATGAGCAACGCATTACTGCACATGATGACACGAAAAGACCGTTAACTATAGTCAGGCACGAAAAATACAGCTGGATGACTGACGTGATGGGTCATTAAAGCATTATATCAACATTTTCTCAGGAAAGTTGTCATAAATCACAGTCGATCAACGGTATACAGGAGAACTCACCTAAAGGATTTTGTAATTAAGATGTAATGATGGAAAAAATCATCAACTCCAGTGGTGGAGGGGATGAGTTAGTTAAAACAAGATTTGACAAGTATGTTAGGCATGAAACCACAACAGGATAAGAACATTGTAAGTGGAACTCATTTTTTTCATATCACATTGAGTAGATAGGATAGACCCAATGAGAATAGAGCCGAGCTTCTGCTCACTGAGAAGGAACTTTAGACAAATGGGGAAATCTCCACCATAATACTACCAACCCCCCAAGGGATGAGTCAGAAAGGAGAAATGGTGGACAAACCTACCAACCTGAAGTTTATGGACCAAAATGTTATCAAAGCACAATCAATGTTGGATTTGTCTAGGGACCCATACTCAAGCACTGAGCGCATACCAAACGAAGGGACTCACATCATTTCCTACATAAAATTGCACGACGACCGGACCAGATTCAGTATCCACTTCAAGGGTTATGAATGCTTCATGACAGTAAAAGAGAAGGAAACAGATCAGGATCCCATTGAAAGAGAGGTTTCCTGTAAATTGACCTTGTATATGATGCCCCAACTGAACCGGAAGACGTGGCCAAAATACATAGGCAAAAAGGAGGAGGTTGTTGGCCTCAAGGAACCTCAACAGATTACCGACGGAGAAGACAATTACAGGAAGGGGAGGCTTACCAACTAGTGTCCCTCTACGAAGTGATGTTGGCCCCCTCGGCAACACACATCCTAATGTTGTTGTCCGGACTTAAGTCACTATCAGGCAAGACAAGGCCTTCAAGATGGAAAAGGAGGACCCTCTAAGGCGTACTATGAAGAAACATATAGAAACCACATGAACAAGACCGACTAAGTAGTAAAAAACATGGCATAATAAAATAGGCCACCATTGTCACAAAGGTGGAAACAAATAAGGCTACAATGCAATAGTTCATTACAGAATGGAAGAACATGCAACATGCCTGAGTGGATCGGGACAAGCCACATGCGAGTGTTGGGGGCCTGTTGAACAAACATTTTTTGCATATAAAAGCCTAAGTATAAAAGAAGTGCACAGAAGGAAGGATTCACGTAGAAGGAAGGATTTGCATAGAAGATAGAAAGGGCGTAGAAGGACGCGAAGGATGGAGACAATGCAAAGACAAAATGATAAAGCAAGTGAGCAAGAAAAGAAAGCGCAAATGACGATAGTGCGACTTTCCAGAAATAGAAGGACAACAAAAAAGTTGTATAAAGAACAAGAAGTAGAAGAAGACAAATAGTCAATTAACTGAAGATGGCTATGCCATGTATTGTAATGGGTTATTTTGGGAAAGATAAGAATAGAACTTGAAGCCCTATATTTTGGGGTATAAACATGTAATGGGATTGAGATATACACACACACACACACACACACACACACACACATATATATATATATAGAGAGAGAGAGAGAGATATGCGGATGTGAGTGAGAGAGTATGCACATAGAAGAGACTTGAGGTTATGGAAAGATCTTGAATGTAATAGTCAGTTAGTAAGAAAGAAGATGGATAAAGAAGGAATTTAAAGAGGATATTATGTCTTGTGTTCTTACCTGTCTTTATGCATTCATTAATGATGATATACTTTGCAGAATGAATTTAGTCTATGGATTGGTTATGCTGTAATGTTCATGTATGGTTGTGATAGTTTAGGTAATAATGAAGAACATATATAAGTTAAGATCAGGGAGAAACATTCACGCATCAACCTCCATTTCCCTTACTACTGCAGAAAGCTAGTTCTTGCATCCCCAATAGATAGCTCGAGTGAGACTTCATTTGCACAAGCAAGTGATGCTGAAAGGGCTGGTGTCTTGAGGTTTTTGTTGGTCACGGTCAAACTGAACCTTGGGTCTCATAACCCCTGCGCGGAGAAAAAGCATCCAACACCTTTGCTTGACAAACAACTACAATATGTTACACATACTCATACATGATGAAATTGTAGAGATATAGAGACATGTGTATAAAATTTCAAATATATACTTTTTTAAAGAAAGGTTATTATTATTTTCTATTTTCCTTGTGACATAACTCATTGCTCATTAATACGCAAATATTTTTTTAATGTTTCTCCTACAACTTTTTCATTTTTCAATAATTTCAAAAAATATTTATAAATTACAGACTAACCTCTACATCATTCGGAAAAAAAACCATTTTCATTATGTTAAGAACTTCAAAAACTGCACCAACACATAACATATTGACTTCAACTAAAACTCTTTAAATTATATATATTCCACACTAATACTCTTTATCCTTTACATGTATGCCAATTTTCACTATATTAATCTCATCGTATATATTCCCACACTAATACTCTTTATCCTTTACATGTATGCCAATTTTTACTATATTAATCTCATCATTTAGATACGTGTTGCACTATTACCAACACGGATATATACTCTTTATCCTTTACATATATGCCAATTTTCACTATATTAATCTCATCATTTAGGTACTTGTTGCACTATTACCAACACGGATATATATTTTTTACTATTTGAAAAAAAATAAAAAATTATTAATATTAGAAAAATAAAAAATAAATAGAAATTTATTATTTAATTTTTTTTTATTTGTTTTAAATATTAAAAATTATAAAGTATCATTTGTTTTATATAAATATATAAAAAATGATAAAATCCTAAAAAAATAATTATACTTTTATTTATTTAAAATAGTAAAATCTTAAATTAAAATTGATGGAGATGTAAATTTGCATAAGATAATACAAACGGTATTCACAATTTAAGAAATCATAAAATTATATTAAAAAATATTATAATTTTTTTATTTAAAATGTTAAACATTATAAAACTAAAATTAATATATTTTTTAAATTGTAAAATGAGAATGTTGAAATAATTTGAGGGGTTTGATATTAATGTTTTTATTTGAAATCATAAAATAATTAAAATGATCTTCACTATTTTGATAATAATTTCATACAATACCTTTCAAATTGGTGAAAAAATATATTTTTTGAAAAGAGAATGTAAACCTAATATAAATTCCTATGAATCCAATAAGATTGAAGTTGTGATGTGCACATTTATATATATGGCAGATTCATAGAGATGTTGGAATACTCAAACTTGCAATCTTAAAGGAAAAGATGCCTTGCAAGACTATCTAAACATGTGCCTCCTCTCATGTCAATGATATTAAAGTGTATCTCAATGATACCAAATTGTAGGGGTTAGGAAAAATGAGAGAGTGCAAGAGAGTATTTAGAAGTCTTTAAGATAGGATGAAGGCTGAAAAAGCTAAAAGGAGGAAGTGTTTAACATGGAGTAGAGCATAAAGAAAGATCCAATATAATATCTAATCATGTTCTATGGGGAGTGCTCATGGATAGTTAGATGAAATCACCATGTAGAAGAAGAATTATTATGCAATTAATGAAGAAAAAGTCATGGGAATATTTGTGAAAATAAGGCTTAGCTTAACTAAATGAGATGTGTTTCAAGGAAATTGTAGGAATTTCATTTATTTTGAGTTTAAAATATATATTTAATTTAGTTTACTAAAATGTTTGTGCTTATCTAATGGAAGCATGGTTAAAGTTGTGAGTGATAAGCATTTGTGAAAAGAGGACTAGATGAAATCTATGCAATTAAACTATGTTTAATATTTATTTTTTCTTGTCAATTAACTATTATATATTATATGGGTACCCTACCACTCTTTAAATTTGAACATGTGATATTTTAAAAGAAAATCCATATTCTTAATCATTAAACCCATTCATTATATATATATATATACCCAAGAAAATAAAACATTTAATATTGAAAACATTCATTATTATATATATATATATATATATATATATATATATATATACCCAAGAAAATAAAACATTTAATATTGAAAATGGTTGAAAATTTTTCAAAACCATTAATTTAAATTAATAGCTTTGAATGATTTAAAAACCCATATGCCATTGAGTGTCTCTATTAGTGTCCGCATCTTGGGGGATGTGCATTCTATGGACATTAAAGGGGAAATCAAAGGCATTCATTAAAACATAAGGATGGTTTGAAAAAAGTTTTTTTTTTGAAAAGCAAATTCTCCTTAATTCAGGTCTATCCATAAGGAAACATTTCTTTCAGAATATTTTTGAAAAGCAAATTTTTTCTAATTCAGGCCTATCCGGAAGGAAACATTTTTTTGACAAGTTTTTGATGGATTTAGAAAGAGTAGAAAACCCAACCCTATTTTAAAATAGTAAAAAGATTGTTATATTATAACATAACAATGTTATGTTATAACATAAATTATAATATAACAATGTTATATTATAACATAAAACATTGCATATCTTTGATAAGAGATGTGTAGGAATTTGGAATTTGCAGAATAAAGTTGTGTATTTCTTTAAATTTTAATTGAATTAATAATAATCAGTTCACTGTGTAGTATTGAATGTTAAAAAAATATTATATATATCATTAAATATATTCCTAATATATATACTAAAATAATTGGACAATATATACACCAGTCACAACAACGTTAAATACTCCTGAGCAGTAATGGTTATTGTTTGCCCTAAATTTGAAAGCTGCTACTCAACATGATTGTTGCGCCTCTAAGTCATTGATACACATGATAGGACGTCGACTCCGACATCCGTTGATGCAGCTGACATGGCACTGCAAAGCTATTTCATATTGCTTTCAATATCCTTTGTCTCATGCTACACAAGAGCGAGGAACATGTGTGCTGCGGCTGTAGATTTTGGTCACAAAATTAGGTTATTTCTGTTACTAAATCGAAGAATTTGAATGTATTTTTCAAACCTGAGTACAATACCTTCTCATATTGTGATTGTTGGTTTGGGCGAAGATGCATGATGATAACATCAATCGGAGAGACGAAAATATAGAGATGGATTTTTTTCCTTGCCGTGTGGCTGACATGGGCCAACATACAGTCATTATGCGTTGACCCCTAGCTGGAACTCATTGAAATGGATCCTCATGGTTCTGTTCCACTCAAGTGGATTATAAGGATGGAGTGATAATCCCTCTCATGCTAAGAAATTGGTGGATTTTGAATAAACTTTATACAAACACACCAATTTCAGGGCTTGAATCCCTCATTGTTCTCACAGGTGTCTGGTGACGGACATGCCTATCATGTCTTGCCTGAGTGACTAATGAGCGAACGACCCCACATGCCTGTCAAGTAATCGAGGGGTGCACAGCACCATTCCTGTCAATGTCTTTCTTGAATGACATATGGGCACAAGACATGCTTTCCATGCTACAGTGGCCGATGGACAGAGTCGTGGGTCATAAGTTTCTTGGATAACTTGGAGGTGGAGGTGTCCAGCCATGGAGGAGGCCTCTGTTATCATCACATTTGTTCTTGCACGAGTTGATTGGATGACTGCAATATGGGAGGCTGAGCAATATACAGCCTGCTACGCAGCATTGAGTGCTATGACTGGTGGTATATATACCCTCGGATCATGTTGATATATAAACAGAGTCTACGATGCATATGGAGATATATCCGACTGTGTATATAAAGTCTGTCGCAGCATTTAATGCTGCCTAACAAACTATAAAGACTGAGCAATATACAACCTGCTACACAACATAACATTGAATGCTACTGCATGTGGTATATACATTATCAAATCACTGAATCACCTTGATATATGTATATGGGAGTAGTATGACTTCAAGTCATGGACGTACTTACACTACTAGCCTTATATACGTGGAGCATATTAGCCTTGATGAAGGTTTGATTAAGAGTAGGCTAACTAGGGAGCAATCTTCCCTCCTGAGCTTCGCTTTTCAGGAAAAAAAACAGGTCTGAATCCAGCCAGATTTTCAAGGGTAGCCTGATGAGTTTCGCATGGATCAAAGTTTCATGCATTTCAGATTCTTACTCCAGGGGTTTTGCCTCATTTTAAACCAACAAGATGCTCAGAAAATCGATCAAGGGGAAATTTAAAAATAGACCTCCGAAAAACCTACCAGAAAAATAACTCGAAAGAGAAGATTGCTCTTGAGTTAGTCCACTCCGTTTGAATATAGTTAAAATTTGTTTGGAACAAGAGGATTCACGAGAGTGAAACCGACAAGTTGATCCATTAGGCAACCAAGATGATGAGCCCAATCACTTCCTCCTCACGACATGCGCACATATACATATGGAGAGCAACCATATCACATAAACACAAAATAATAATTTGTATTACATACAATAAACATAGATACATCAGTTATATATAGTTGGAGTGAGATCCAACTTATTCCACTCTTGGAGGGAGAGGTTGAGAGAATCTCTCAACATCCTCCAACAAACCAAACCAATCCCTAAACTCCAGTATGCATCATAAATAAGGCATTATCTCTAACACCCCCCCTTAATGCCTACATTACAGAAAACTTACAATACTAAAATCACAATTAATAAATTTGTCATTTGTCTTTGTTTGACTGGTCTTCATTAGCACTTACACCCACTCTAAATCTTCCGKCTTCCACTCTTTTTTTCTCCACACATTCGAGCTTCCCATTTGACACATTTAAAGTACAAAAGYTTCTKACCATATTTGACATTCTTTGTAGAAMTGACGTTTCTTGACCTCCCRAAGGACAATCTTGATACTGAATTATCCTATGGATACACTACCATCTGTTGAATTCCCCCAAAGAGCGAATTTCAACAGTTATATAGRACAATGATCTGATTACTGGACATTTTTAGTAGTCAATCATACAATTGACCTTTTATATACTCACAAACTCACAACATAACCTGTAACTGACGATCTTGAAGCACCAAAGTACAACAAGTCCCACCATCATATGACAAAAAATAGACATAATTAAATTAATGATTCGGGGAGAACCACCAATTTAAAATTATACTAATCCGTTCTATAATTTTGGTTCTTCATATATATTTTTACAAACAAAAAATAAATATAACATATTTGCAATAATGCAAAACCTTCTAATAATTACTCGTTGACTCGTCTTCATCGATTTTAGCAAATGGCAATCTTGTTTCGAAGCCCTAGAACTCGCAAAAGAAGACGACTGAAGAGAGGTTGAACCTGATCATTGAACCCATGAGAGAGCTTCAAAGATCTAATAGTGTTTACACCAGATCTCATAAATGTGCACCAAATTGCTTTCAATGTGTGGCAGTGGCTCTGGCTAGTATTAAATTGTGCAATCACATTTCCAGCTAAGAGAATCAAGCCTGTGACATGAACAACGACTTGCGCTCTGGGAAATATGGGATCTTGGGCATTAAGCTTGCTCCACATCATAGTCAGATTGAAATCATGGCTTCAATTCACGCAAATCCTTCCTTGGTAGCAGCGCAATTCTTCCTTGGTAGCAGCAAATTACGACTTCTTGCACAGTGGTTTGATGAATCTCCTCCACACAGGAGATTTTTGCAGGCAGATTCTTTCTTGCGGCTTCCTTCTTCCACAAAACACACAATGATGACAATGGTTATTTGCACAGAAGGCCGGTCAACAAATACCCACACACAGGAATAAAAAACTTCACACAACAAATACTCCAACAAATACTTTATTTACAGAAAATCAACAACACAACTCTCACATCTTCCCGGGCACTCCCGTGAGGGATTAAGCCCAGCCAAGCTCTGATACCAAATTGAGAATATGGAGAGCAACCATATCACATAAACACAAAATAATAATTTGTATTACATACAATAAACAAAGATACATCAATTATATATAGTTGGAGTGAGATCCAACTTATTCCACTCTTGGAGGGAGAGGTTGAGAGAATCTTTCAACATCCTCCAACAAACCAAACCAATCCCTAAACTCTAGTATGCATCATAAATGAGGCATTATCTCTAACACGACTTGCAATCCACTCCACAAATACTTTCACAAAGAATTTTTGTGTGAGAAACAAACTTGTAAATTCTACCATTAAAGATGAGTCATACAACAAAGTCCTGGCTTCTTCAAATTCCCTGGGGTACTTTGTCTCGCAAAGAATATTAACCAAGAATTTTTGTGCGAGAAAAAAACTTCTAAATTCTACTTTTGTGCGAGAAAAAAACTTGTAAATTCTACGATTAATGATGAGTCATGCAACAAAGTCCCGGCTTCTTCAAATTCCCTGGGGTACTCTGTCTCGCAAAGAATATTAACCAAGAATTTTTGTGCGAGAAAAAACTTCTAAATTCTACAGTTAATGATGAGTCGTAACGGAGTCCTGGCTTTTTCAAATTCCTTGGGTTACTCTGCCTCGCAAACAATATTAAACACGGATAACATTATTTTATTAAACAAAAATATTATAATTTTTTTCCATATGTCGTACGTCTTAAAGGGGTTTCTAAGAGGTCAAGTTCAAATCTAGAAGGGGTGGGGTATGTATACCTTCGTAAACTTTACCAATCAAATAGCTAGTTCATAGAGTCCCTTATCCAACAAAAAAAAAGGCCTCATACACCAATTTGATGTCTAGCTTGGCAGTGACCTAAAAATTAAATTATTACTATTATTATTATAATCAAAGGATTTATTACTGTATATTAATGAAAACAATTCTTTTAATATATAACTTTAGTCTTGTTTGTGCTTGTGCCCCATATATCTTTCAGTATTACTTCCACTTTAGACCACGTTTCACTTTAACTATAACTTTCAATGTTACTTACACTTTAGCTGCAAGTTTTTTTTTCGCTATATCTTCCACTTTAGTATTGAGTTTTTCTCTACTACAACATTTAAGCATCCAATTTTATTTCCACTTTAGTAACAAGTTTTTTTTCCACTGTAGCTTTCACTTTATCATCACATTTTGCTTTACTATAGCTTCCACATTAACACCAAGTTTTGCTTCTACTTTAACTTCTATATTGCATCCATTTTTACTTCCAATTTCGCATCCATTTCACATATTAATGTGTAATAAAATAACATTTGAAATTAATGTCAATGTTATTATATTCCTTAAAGTTATTTTAATTAAATATTTTATATCTAAAACTATGTTATTCATATCGGTGTATATAAAGTCCACTGAATTAATTGTATTCATATATGTATCATTTGTTGCAATTGCAAATGCGGAAAACACATTCACACAGAATATAAAAGACATAGAGATTTACGTGGTTCACCCAAACGTTGGGCTATGTCCACCAAGCAGAGGTATCTATTGTCTTATTATTCAAATCATGGAGATTACATTAGCTCACTCCCACTCCTGTCTGCCTTTACATGCTTACAATTTATATACATTTACACAAGAAATTGATTATTAAATGCAATCCTATCAATATTCTAACTTGGTCTCAATAGTTACAACCAATGTTGAATAATAGGATCTCAATTCTATCCTTGGATTTTGTTGTCATCATTTAACAATCTCCGCCTTCACAACAATTAACCTGATACATTTTTCCTTGGAATTTGTTCATCGCCTTTTCTGCAAGCCAAGAGAAGCCAAGCACCATCGTAGCTTCTCTAAGAGTACTGGTTTTGATCCGAAAAGATCTTTTAATGACTGTGGTTGAGTTTTTAATTGCATGGGATTATTAACCATTCAAGAAACTTAAGAAAGAGGATGAAGAGAAGAGAATTATATCACAGCCATAAACTCATATACAAAACTGAACATAAGCAATAAGAACAGCAAACCATAACAATATAAGTGATAACAGAGTTCGACACAAAATTGCCTACGTCTCTGGGCCTTTGTCTCAGTGGGGGCGACTTCTTTATTAATTCTTCAATTCTTTTAAAGTACAAAAAAATTACATCAAATGGATCTCATACTAGTCTCACTGTGTTCTGCTCGACCTCATAAATCCAACACAACTGACGGCACTGAAAAAGACTGAGTGTAGCTCCCAGAAATGGCCCGCAAGTGTTTGCTCCTCAACAGCTTCCCTGCATAAAAATGGCTTTGGCTTGGCTTTGCTTCAGCATAAATATGATATGACTACCCTTCATGGCCTCAAACAGGCCTGGTTTTTATAGATCTGAAGTTGGTTATCCATCCCCAACTTCCTCCCAAAATCTGGGCTAAAAAATAGCTCAATATCTCCCAATAATGGGCAAAATCCTCCATTAACAGGCATAAAATCCATAAAAATCCACTAACATAGGTAAAAACGGACTTTTAAACATTAATATGGGATTAATCCCCCAAATCATGTGTGCAACCCCCTATTATTGGTCATATGCAGTTAAATTTGGCTAGGCGCTAGCCCAAAGGGCTAAGCACTAACCCTTAAATCTCACTAGCCCCTGATTTTATGGCGCATAACATGTGACCTAGGCTAAAATAGGAAAACCCCATGCATGCCTTATCCGTGGCCCCCCTTGGTGGCTGGTCTTATGTTTAAACAAACCACGGGATGGGGCCCTTTCCGCCCTCCATGCAAATACATGACAACATTTAACTTTTAATGTGGGTTATATTTAATAAGAACCATTGTGGCGCATTGGCCATTCGGATCTCTACCAAAGAGCTTGCCTCTCTCCAGAGATCACGGGGTCGAGACCCATGAGATCCATAAAAAATTTCCATTCAAACTAGTGATGGGGTGCCACGTGGCAGCCTACGTCTAGGCCACGTGGCACCCTTTCATTGGTCCTCCACGATGCCACATGTCAACATGTGATTGGTCCACAATGTGCCACTTGTCCACACTGCATTGATCCCTATCATTACCCAGTCACCCTCCTGTCGTGTTGCCACATGTCACTATGATGACATCATCATGGTGATGTCATGCTGACGTCAGCATTGATTTTTTGCCAGTTTGACTGTTGACTTTTTAGTTGTTTGGGAAAGCGGTCAGAGTGTAATAAATCTCGCATACGACGTCCGTTTGAGGAAGTAAATATATGGTTGGAATCAACGCGATGAGCCAGTCGCAATGGAATTAGTTTCATCCAATTTCGAGAACTTTCATTTTTTAGCCTTTTTTGGACCTGGGAAGCCTCCTAGATCCGATTCTGGATCAGGTTTTGTGAACATGTCTGCACAGTTCTCTTTCGTATGCACTTTCTCAAGAGAGACTCCACATTCATCAATGACCTATCTTACAAAATGGTACTTGATAGGTATATGTTTTGTTTTACTATGGTAGGCTGGATTCTTAGCCAAGTGAATAACACTTTGACTATCACAAAGTAACTTTACTTTGTCATGCATCCTTCCAAACTCACCAAACAAACCTTTCAACCAAACTGCCTCTTTGCAAGCATGTGAAGCAGCTACGCATTCTGCTTCTGTAGTGGATAAAGCAACAATGTTTTGTAGCTTTGACATCCAACTAATAGCTCCACCTGCAAGAGTAAATACATACCCTGAAGTCGACCTTCTCTTGTCCAAATCACCCACAAAATCAGTCTAATCAACAATTCCACATACTAACTCACGACCACTGTTGTAGGTGATGCAGTTATCACTTGTGCCCCTCAGATATCGAAGCACCCATTTCATTGTTGCCCAGTGCTCTTTACCTGGATTTTCCATATACTTGCTGACAACCCCAACTACATGTGAAATGTCTGGCCTTGTACAAGCCATCACATACATTAAACTTCCTATTACATTAACATATGGTATTCGAGACATATATTCATTTTCTTCTTTTGTACTAGGACATAAACTTGAAGAAAGCTTAAAGTTGGAAGCCAAAGGGACTGAAACAGGTTTCACATCGTTCATACTAAACCTCAAAATTATCTTCTCAACATACTTCTGTTGTGACAACCAAAGCTTACCATTCCTCCTGTCTTTGAATATCTCCATGCCCAAAATCTGCCTTGTTGCTCCTAGATCTTTCATATCGAACGTCTTAGCCATCTAAGCCTTTAACCTATTGATCGCAGTTATGATTTTGCTTGCTAAAAGCATATCATCAACATATAATACTAAGATAATGAATATGCCATTATTCAATTTCTTAAAGTAGACACAATGATCATACTCACTCCTTTATAATTCTGGCTCACCATGAAAGAGTCAAATTTCTTGTACCATTGTTTGGGCAACTGCTTCATACCATATAATGATTTCTTGAGCCTGCTAACAAATTTCTTGTTG
>ML809959.1:0-12151 GCA_009831015.1 Picea engelmannii | reverse complement strand
CCACTCATGAGAAGTATAGTGTTACTTACTTCCGGTTTCACCTCCTTATCCTTGATTGGAAGCAACATGTGAGTCCTCCCATTCTTTTCCAGGGTGTATGTGTTCATTCTCCCATCATGAATCACATTCATGTCATATTACCATGTTCTACCCAGCAATAGATGACAAACATCCATAGGAATAACATCACAAAGTATCTTATCATTATATCCTCCTATCTTAAATTCAACTAAACACTGTATAGTGATCATTACCTGATGTCCTTTTTGTAGCCACAAAACTCTGTATGGGCTTGGATGATCAATTGTCTCTAGCTCCATCTTTTCTACCATCTCTATAGAAACGAGATTATCTGTGCTACCACTATCCACAATGACCTTGCATACCATGTCCTTGGTTTTGCAAGCGGTCCAGAAAAGTCTGTTTCTTTGGATTGAACTCTCCACCTCCTTTTTTGGTGTCAAAAGAGCTTTTTGCATCATCAATGATATTTTGCCTTCAGCATCTTCTGCCTCAATATCTCACCTCTGTGCTTCGGCGATGTGAGTCTCTCCCCCTTCTTTCTTTTTATCAGGACACTCATAATACTTTTTTCCATTTTTTCCACATGTGAAGCATGCTATTACTCCACCTCTTCCTCTTCCTCTACCTCTGGTACGAGGTAAAATATTATTATCATCATACTCTCCTCTCTGTTCGGTATGATGTCCTCTCTATTCAGCATATTGCCCTTGCTGTGAACTTCCCCCTCTATCAGTTCGAGTATGAGGTTTCTTCCAGTCCTCCTTGGGCTTCTGATATTTATCCTGGGCAATTGATTTGCCTTTGGGATGACTTCTGCCTCAGCCTCTTTGACCCTGTTTTCAGCTCAGCTTCTCTTCATCCTTTAGAGCCATTTGATAAGCATATTCCACTGTTCGGATGGTTACCATTCTCATCTCATCCTGGATATCGTACCTCAGTCCATTCATGTATCTAGAAATTTTTTCATCATCGCTTTCCCGATGACCTGCCCTGATGTTCAGCCTATAGAATTCTTCAGTGTATTCTTTCATTGTCATCGGCTTCTATCTCAGGTTCTGCATTCTTCTTAACAGAGTAATTTGATCATCTCTGGGGATGAATTTCTCCTTCATATTCGCAATCATTTTGTCCCAGATTTTGATCTTTTGCTTTCCTTTGCAACATCTGTCAGCTTGTAGTTCATCCCACCACAATGCTACATGTCCTTTTAATCTCGTGACAACAAGCTTGACCTTCTTTTCCTCTTCAACATCTTCATAGTCAAAGTATGTTTCCAGGGCTCTAATCCAGTCTAGAAGCTCCACTGCATCCAAATTTCCCTCATAAAATGGAATTTCTATCTTCGCTCTTGCACCCATTCTTGCAATAGCCCTAATCAAACGTTCGTTTGCTGCATCTTTGGCTGCAACTTCTTCTCCTTCATGTTCATCCTCAATTTCACTTTCGGAATCACTAAGATCCCCAGCACTGACTGTACATCTCTATGTTGTCTCCATGTCTTCGAGTCTGGCTTGTAGATCACGCATCTCTCTCTCCATGGCTGGATCAGTCATCCACCTACCTCTTCTTCTCGGCATTTCCCTCTCCTTTGGTGGATCGGGTGTTTGTCTATCCCTTCTTCTCGGCGGCATGGTGAATCTTCCTTTTCCTTGCTACAGAAAGAAAAGAACCTTTCTGCCCTCTGATACCAAAATGATGACGCGACCCTCCTCAACCCGTGGGTCGAAAGGTCACATGCACAGGATCTTTCCCCTACACTGGCCCAAAGAGATTTTGAAAATGGCTCCTCTATTTCCCTTTCGGGAAATCTGCACCCAAAGTCAACTTCAAGAAATCCCTCTTGTATTCGGGAGATCGGACTTCGCACTTCTGTGAACCTGATGGTCAAAGGCCTTGTTTCTCAATCTCCGAAAACCCAAAAACAGTCAACGCTAACCCTTTCTCTCCCTGTTTCGGATTTCTCCTTATCGCGATTTCGGTGGTCGCGATGTCAAGAAACTCGTCTCCTCGATTCCCGAAACCTGATTTGTCGAAACTCCGATGTGCTCGCAATCTTTGACCTTTCAATGATCTTTCACTCCATCGGGACTTTGGACTTTGCGATATCGTGAATCCTAATGAAAAGAATTCAGGTCTTTACCCCATGAAACCCTAAAATGGTCAACGGAGTTTGACTCTGTGTCGATAGTGCGCCACCTGTCCACCTTCTGATTCTGTGGCCCACACAATCCTTTCGGCCTTCAGGACTTCGTGTTTCATGGTTTCACGAGTCCTGTTGCAAAGATTATGGTACTTCCACTCGCAAAAACCCGAAATAGAAGTTCGCGGGTAAATCCAATGGCTCCTATGGCTTGGATCTACAGTTCTACTCCTCCTAAGATTATAACCTTTAGGAATACTCGTGCTAACTCCCCTGCTCCTTCATGATATCTAACGGCTCATGGGACTTCGTGGATTCTCCACAGAGAATTCCAACCGTCCATCTCTTTCCTTGAGAACTCGTCCTCCTGCGTTCCGACGTCGCTACGCCTTCCTTCAAATTTTTAAGGTGCTTGGCCTCATGCCTTCCTTCGACTCCTTCGAAGGTTCAAATCCTTCTGAACTTTCTCATAACTTCGAGTCTTTCAGAAAAACCCTTTCACACACTCCTTGCAGCAGACTTTCAAGCACTTCCAAGTGTTGAAATTCTTCGACTCTGTGCACACCTGCAGCAGTAGTCTTTCAATTCTTTGCTCAAATTTGCAACTCTGAGACTTTACTCGGCCTGCGCACTCCTTGCATGGCTCCAGTGCCTGACTGTACTTCTGTAGAAATGAGAACAAAATCTATCTAGTTTGAGCTTTCAGAGACAAACCTCTGAACCCTTTGTCAACGCACTCCTTGCGGACAATTCAACTGCACTCCTTGTAGGAACTCTTTCTCAGATAGAGAAACAATTGAAACTCATTTTCCTTACTCTCTCTCTCTCTCAGATTTCAGACATTCAACAAGAAATTATTCATACATAGCATAAAAGCAATTGTACAGCAGAAAGAGTAAAATAACCATGAGCATAACATTTAGCATACATACACGGAGAACCAACACAATGCCATGAATTTGAATCAAAGTTATTTTCTTATTAATTCAAATCTTTGTACATGGGTGTCTTCAAATTACAGTTCTCCCTTCTCAGCTCTGTATGCTCTTTCTCATAATCTTCATGCTTTTGCATGCTAATGTTACAATACACAATGAGGGTGTCTATATCCCATTTCCCTCTTGCGCTCTAAAATTGTCTAATCTAACATTCAATTATTTCTACCTTCATTAACTACTATAAATTCCTTCTACCTACTAAGGATGAGAGCGGATCGTTCGAGGTCCATTTACATTTTACAAGTATGCTCCTTCTTAATTATCTCATTTAAGATTGGTGCATTAACTTCAAGAAAATTTCAAAATTTGCGTTGGGCACTTGTCTAGTTGTCTTTTGCCTCCGCACTGGCTCGCTAGAGATGCTCCTGCATCAATAAATATGGTGGTGTTGGGATAATTGTAGGCATGTCTTACTGAAAAATGCCTACTATTTATTTACCCTTGAACAATGACCAGATACCCAATGTGTTGTTCAGAGAGTGTCTTGACTCCCTTGGACCTATTATTTCTTTAGTGCAATATCAACATTGTATAGTGTCAATAACATAAAATATGGTATAGGTGTCTTAGATGAGTTTCTTCAACAAGTAGGGCATCTTACACTTTCCTACTCTCTCTTTAACTTTGAACAATGTGAGGAAAATGATATTTAGATACTTGGTGAACATGTTTTGGCCATTTTGACTTTGTATTGATGTTTCTCATTGCTTAAAGCATGGTTAAGGATAAAACATGATGAATTAGTCCTAAATTTTACTTTTAGGGTTCACATGCCATGCACATAGCCCTAGATCATCACAAAGGATCTATAAGTAGAATATTTGGCTTGTAATTGAGATATGAAAATTATTTTGGCCATTGGTGAATCATGCATGGGTCTCATATCTATATGGGTCTTAGCTTTATGTGTACAGTTTGGTGATGCAAAACTATGAAATTGGGATTGAATAATTACTTATAGGGATCATGGAACATGCATAGGTTTGAGAACCAACAAAAATGGCATATAAAGGGATTGTTATCCTACAAGTTCAAGATGAGAACAATTTTGATGTTTGGCATGATAGTGATGGATCACATAGGTTATCTCATGCTTTAAGAATGAACATTAGAGACTTAGATCATAAGAGGTCCTAGGAATTATTCCATAGGACATCATTTATATAGATGAATTAGGGACATAGTCCCTAATAGTTTCATCTACAATTCATAAGCCATACATATGGCCCCAAACCTCCATCAAGTCTATGTGAAGATGCAACCTTTGGCCTACAATCAGGATATGGTTAGGAGGTTGACAATTTGTGTTGCAAGGATGGGTCTTGCATCCTAAGCCATGTTTTAGGACCAAAACCTAGAGACATAGTCCCTAAGAGTTTCCTCTAACTCATGCACATGGCCTTAGACTACCCTCAATGCATTGTAGAGGGGATTATTTACCTATAAGTGGTATATGGAGATGATTTTGACATTTAGTGTAGAATGGATGGGTTTCATGTCTTATCGAGATTTTTCAATGACAAAAAAAGGACTTAGGACCTGAAAATTCATTTTATATCTCACGGGGTATGCATGAGGTCCTAAACCACCACAAATTCCCTATATAGGGAAATGTTTAGATATGAATGGTATATGGTAATAAATTTGGTGATTGGTGTACCATTGGTGATTTTTTTTAGGAGTGGGGGCTAGGGAATCAGGTCCTAAAGGTTCCTAGTAAGGATCATGGACCATGCAAGGGGATCTAGAGAATTGATATTGTTCCTATGTGACTAGAAGACCCTTAAGAGGTCATATGTGGTGATTTCAAGCATTATTATTATCCTTGGATGCCAACAAGCCTTGTTTAGAACCTAAGGTTTGAGTTTCCTCCTTCAATGATGTATAGGGCCTTGAGAACTATACCTAGGGATCAAAACAAAATGGTGCCAAAATCCCCACTTGGAGGCCAAATATATCCCCATGAGTTCCTATGTGCTAGTTCAAGTCATCTTTATACTGATACACAAATCAAGTTGGTACTTGGAAAATCCATGTGAATGATGATTGACTAATATGTATATATTATTAACTAAATCTAACCTTAACACTATATTTTTACCTTTATTCATTCTAAAAGACATAAATATATAGTTATATCTTATGCTCTCTTATGGTATTCTAACATGTTGTTTCTGTAAATGCCCCCCGCTACAACTATCCTGATGGTCCCAAACAAAATGAAATTTATATTTTGAATTTATGGGAAACATCTCTAGATATCCCTACATTATGCACACTAATGTGTTCACTCAAGACCTTAGAAATAATGAGAAACAATTCTACTTATGGTTTGGCCCAACCCTATATTTCTACATTTGTTCTATGCATCAAGAGAAAGACCAAGATTAATGAGTTTTGATAGTGCATTGGGTGTAAGAACAATATTAATGTTTTATTTTTATTTTACATTGGATGTAGATTGTGCAATGGGTGCATTTGATTTTGCATTAGATGTAGAGAAACAAAATTTTAATGTGAACAATAACACATATACATTATGTATCACTAGAATTTGCATGTGTTATGAACCATTGGAATGCACAAGAAAAATTTGTGATGTGAAATTCACAGTTCAAATAGGAACTTATCATGTCTAGCAAATGTGAATTTCAAAAGAATGCACTCACATTTAATAACACTTATCCCACAAATTTTTCATGTATTATGTGTCATTTATCATCCTATGTCTATACTTTAGACTTGGTTTTGGATTAATTAAGCTAGTGATATGGAATGCATAAACTATAAAAAATTCAATTTTTTTTTTCTTTTTTCAATATGTCTTTTGTTGGACAAGCAGTCTTTGCATATAAAATCCTAAGTATAAAAGAAGTGTGTAGAAGGAAGGAAGCGTGTAGAAGGAAGGATTCATGCAGAAGAAAGGAAGTGCACAGAAGGAAGGAATCACACAGAAGGAAGGAATCACGTAGAAGGAAGGAATCACGTAAAATATAGAAAGGGCACAAAAGGACGTGAAGGATGAAGATAATGCAAAGACAAAAGGATAAAGAAAGCGAGCGATAAAAGGAAGTGCAAATGACGATAGTGCGACTTTCCAGAAATAGAAGGACAACATAAAATCTATATAAAGAACAAGAAGTAGAAGAAGGCAAATAGCCAGTTAACTGAAGATGGCTATGCCATGTATTGTAATGGGTTATTTTGGGAAAGATAAGAATATAACTTGAAACCCTAGATTTTGGGGTATAAATATGTAACGATATTGGGATATAGAAATACACATACATATAAAGAGAGAGAGAGAGACATAGAGATACATAGATATATGTGGATGTGAGTGAGAGAGTATGCACATAGAAGAGACTTGAGGTTATGGAAAAATCTTGAATGTAATAGTCAATTAGTAAGAAAGAAGATGAATAAAGGAGTTTAGAGAGGATATTGTGTCTTGTGTTCTTACTTGTCTTTATTTGTTCACGAATGATGATATACTTTTCATAATGAATTCAATCTATCGATTTTTTATGTTGTAATGTTCATGTATGGATGTGATAGTTTAGGTAATAATCAAGAACATATATAAGTTAAGATCGGGAAGAATGATTCATGCATCAACCTCTCTTTCCCTTGTTGTTGCAAAAACCTGGTTCTTGTAGCCCTAATAGATACCTCAGGTGAAACTTCATCTGCACAAGTGTGTGATGCCGAAAGGGCTATTGTCTTGAGGGTTTTTTTGGTCACAGTCAAATTGAACCTTGGGTATGATAACCCCTGCACGGACAAGAAGCAACCAACAAATGGTTTTGTTTTCGGGACCGAGAATTTGTGACGGAGGGAATGTTTTAGATTCTGACTAAGAAATAAATCATAGACTGGTTGGAGCAAAAATAATGGGACTTCGCACAACAAGAGAACAAGAACCCTCATATGAGTGATGAGAAATGGATGCAAAAGTATGTGTTCACCAATCAACATGAAATTTTCTTTGGAAAATTCCTAGAAATTCTGACCGAGTGGCTAGAAAGGTTAGTAGAGAAGAGATGAAGGTTTAGTGTTGCAATACCGAAGAATTGGACTCTGGAATTGGTAAGGAAACTAAATTTGGTAAATAACCCAACTACTTGAGTAGTTGATTTTTGGTTGGATAGTATATTAAGGGGTTATGTTACAGAATTTGTCTTACATTACATTCAGTCATACAACATTGTAGAAAGAAATTTTTTCAAAGGCCCATGTGGGAGGTTCTTGAAATCATTGAATATGTGGATAAAGATGATATTATGTGAAAAGCATGTGATGATAATGAAGTCTAAAATCTAAATGATCTTTGTGCACAATATAGTTTAGTTGGAGGATAATAGAAGGATCTCCTAAGAAAATGAAGGAAGCAATGAAAGAGGAAGGAAGGGACTAAGGATGCAAGAAGGTAGTACACTAGATAAAGACTATGAATTTGGAGATTTGCATGGAGGAAGGAGGTATACAAGGAAAAATACTTGGGTTAGGAGAGAAGAGATGCACGGTGAGCCAGAAGTATGGGAACCTTGTGAACAAGTCTGAATTGTAGAGATACCATATTAAGCAGGCAGAGAAGATGGGTGCCAGTGTAGTCCAGTAACAGAAGAGACAATAAGTCATACTCAGAAAATATCCTATGTTGAATCCACGACCCCATGTGTGTCACCACAATCAAAAATAGCATTTGAATACTTGTTGAAATCCATCATAGTTAGCCAAGAAGGAAAGAACAATACCAGTCAAAATAGTGGGAGTAGTGTGAAAAATCAAAATTAGAGTGTACCAAAATCACCAAGAGGAGTGAATAGACAGAACAACATGGTGGGGATAGATAATACTCTTAGAATTCATGAATTCAAGGGAGTAGGGTCAGAGGACCTGGAACAAAACTTGTTTTTTGTGAGACAGTTTGGGCAGCTAAAAACATACCAGACGAAGCAGTGAAGATTGTCCAATTAGAGACAATGTTTAGGGGCCACATGCTAGTATGGTATATGAAGTTACAAGGTATTACATCTACCGGGAAGGCTAGGACTTTGGCATAAATAAATCAAGAGTTATTAAAGGATTTCAAAAAGATGAAGTCATAATTGCAGTATATTACCAAATTGAAAGAGATCAAATAGGTGCAAACAGAGTTAGTATGGGATTACGATAAGGACTTTAAGGATTTCATAGGGAGACTGACTTTCCATATTCTATATCAACGGAATCAAGAGTGGTTCATTGCAGGATTACTACCCCACATTCGTAGACCACTAATTCAACAGAAGGTTGTGTCACATCCCGAGGCACTGGAAATCACGATGAAATTAGAGTCGTCGTCGACATGAGACACTGGGGGAATGATGCAACTTCAGATGTAGTTAGCCAAATTAATAATTCAACTGGCTAAGATTACCAAGGGAAGGAAAAAAACAAGAACAAATTTGGTGTGCCAAGAGCAAAATGGAGGGCCACCACAAGGACGGATGCTTAGCATTCACGCAATACTTGGCAGCAGGAGCACTGAATCCACTACCCAAGGGAGAATACCGCAAGATCTGTAAGAAATGGGGACATCATCGCAATGAGTGTTCATTACTCTAGAAATATCAGAGTACTCCAAAGAACTTGTTTTGTAATTTTTGAAAGTCATTAGGACATGAAGAAAAGGACCATCGTGGGTTTGACCTATTAAGGGAGTGCACATCGGATATATACAGGATATAAGAAGATAATACCGGTGTGAATGGGAGTGGTGCGCATTATAAAAATTAGATAGGTTCCAATTAGGGGAACAAGGTGAATTTTGGCAGAGGCCGAGGTAGAAGGAATTTTGGTTGAGGAGGATGAGGACCAATTATTTGTTATAACTGTGATCAACCAGGACACTTGACCCGATATTTCCACAACCCGTGTACCACGTGAACATATTGCAAAGAACTAGATGATGCAATAGAGGAATGTCCCTAACTGGTTGAAAATGGAAAGCTAGAGGTAACCCAAATCAAAATCCGCATCAGAATCAAGATTTGAAAATGATATCAGTGGAAAAATGAAGTGAAGGATCAAAAATCGCAGTTGTTAGACATGGAGGAGTTCGCACAGGAACTAATATGGCAACTCAAGGAAATCAAACAGAGTAGTGGGTAAGGAAGTCAACAGGGCCTATGCCAAAATTCAACCCACAAAATGAAAAAGAGATGTATTAGGGCGCATGAAAGGAAATACTTGAACCACATGGGGAAGTTTCCACATCATTGCTACCTCATCTAGAAGACCCAGAGGTACCTGAAAAAGTCAAGTACGCAAGTAAGTACACTAACTGAATTCTTAAAAAATTGTGTAGAACCTATGAGAGATAGAAATGTGCTTAGTATATTATAAAACATGATTGATCATTGCACAAAAGGAATGGATGCCCATGTCACATAGTGAATGGTAAACCAAGTACTACACAGGAAGAGAACCAATGGGGAATTCAAGTTTAATGCATAGATTGGGGAATACAATGTGGATAATGTTATCCTAGAATTAGGATTGGATGTGAATGTACTACCTAAACATACATGGGAGATGATGGGTGAACCTGAATTGATATGGTCCTTTGTTCAGTTAAGCCTCTCGAATCAGCATAAGATAGTCCTGATAGGGAGACTAATGAGGGTACCTGTAAACATAGATGGGGTGTGCAACATGAAATATTTTGAAGTCATTGAGATCGTAGATGATATTCAACCATATCCATATTTAATGGTACTGGAATGGGCAGTTGAAATCCAGGCAATTATTAAATTGAAAATAAGGGAGATGATCTTCGAGGTCAGGGATCTAAAAGTTACCACACCCTTAGACCTATCATAAGGGAAGAGATATATAGAGTCAGTAAGAGAGAATGACATGGAAATTTTATATAATATGACTGTGCGAATGGAGGATTATGTCAAGCCAACAATGGATGGTTTGCTCATTTGGAGAAGTTTTAGTTCGTGCACATCAGATTCAGAAGTTGGTCTAGAGAATTGACAATAGAGGATGCATGAAGTATCAACTAGAATATGTTCCTGTATAAACCAATATTTGCACTAGACTGGCACATAACTATATGACCCACCTAGGTACGATGGACTAACTGAGATTATTATGTTTATAAAACCATTTGAATTATAGGTACCTAAACAAAAGAAGATGTTATCACTAGATTTTGTCTTAAAAGCAACTCCAGCTAGATGGTGGGACATGCACAGAAAGAGTATTAAGGACTGGGCATAGTGTAGTAGACTCATGTAGATACACTTTTAACCTGAAAAAAAAGTAGGTGCAAATAAATACACAAGATAAAGTAACCCGACGGATCACGTGGAAAAATGTAGGGCTTTATGGAACTTAGTATCATAAATAGAATGGACGCACTGATTCATACACACATTGGATACAATCCCAAGGAATTGGTATTTAGAATTGGAGACACACCGAGAGACAAAAACATGAGAAGGATTGGTCCAGAGATTCAAATTCATTTTCACATTTGAATATGAATCTACCTCCATACAGGCATCCCTACTGGCCATGCGAACAAATATCTTCTTGAAGGTAGAATGGGTGGAAGAAGAAACCTTAGGTAGTGTGCACAAAGCCAAATTAATAGTCCAGAATCTATTGGAATGCTATAATGTCACAGAGGAGGAATACGATGAAAGGGATCCTAGGAATGTAAAGGTACCCGAGACATAAGGAACACACACAGTAAAAGGGCTAGAGCTGGTATCCACCACATACACACAACCAATAAAGACAAAGCAAGTCAACATTGGGAAAACGGAGAATCCTAAGTTTGTGCACATAGGAAACTATCAAAACAATGAGATAATTGAGAAGGTTGTAGACTTATTATGAGAATATTAGGACTTATTTCCCACTACATTCTTAGAGATGAAGGGGACAACAGGCGACTTAGGGGAGATGAATATTCCACTAAAACCTTAAGCTAATCCAATACGACATAGACCATATAGGTTGAACCTGAGGTATAAGGAGAAGGTTAAGGTTTAACTAGATAGAATTCTCAACGTAGGCATCATTGAACCAGTCAAAGAATACAAATGGATTATCCCTATGGTGGTGCAAGACAAAAGGACTAGAGGGATTATAATCTGCGTCGACTTAAGGAAGTTGAGTGACGCATTCTTACATGATCCATTCCCAAAACCATTCATTGATTAAGTACTGGAGAACGTAGGGGGTTGTTGGCACAGGGGCATACCCAAGGTTCAATGCTACAACAACACACCAAAAAAACCCTAACTACCGACCCTTTTGGCAACACCTACAAAGCAGATGAAGTCTCACCTGAGGTAGAGGCAGGGGTGGTTGCAGGACTTAGATGTCTACAAACTTAGCTGGGACACAGATCTATGATTCTAACACTTAATAGAGCACTCAAAATTTAACATTCATCAATATTTAGTCTCAGTTACAACTCAGTTAAACCCTAATTATAGAGCATCGTAGTATTCAACCAGATCTAGCATCTAATAGCACTTAGCATGATGAAACAGATCAGATCTAGTAGATTCAAGAACTAAGCATATGTATATAAGTCAGGTCTAACATCCATCCATATTATTAAGCACTAAGCATCAACAGATCATTCATATATATTAAATCACTAAGCACATTAACATATAAACACTTCAACACATCGCACAAAGTAGAGCAACACAACATGTACGTGGTTCACCCCCACCCTGGGGCTATGTCCACCAACTCTTCTCTTCTTTATTATCTTTGTTCAATGCACAGAGCCACAATACCCACTCCTCATAGGATAGGAGATATGTGCACACCTCGCCAGATCCTCCTTCCCCGAGTTAGGTCATAGCACAAAGCCTTCCACGGTATGTTACAACCACTTGCACTTAGCTCTGCAAGTCTCGCACAGTATGCGCAAAGCACTTACAACTCTTGATCACATAGATACAACTCT
>ML809958.1:142589-183911 GCA_009831015.1 Picea engelmannii | reverse complement strand
CTTTGACTAGCTAACCCTAACCCTAAAACAACAACAATATAGGTGACGTCATACCTGTTTAAAACCCTTGTTTAGCATAAAACGTTTTGACATTTGTCACCCCTTTTGATAGACTTTGAGTTGTTGATTACATTCATAGGCTTGTTTGACAAAACGTTCTACTCATTGTCTTAAATTTTGACCTAATACTAGGGCTGGCGTCACCCTAATTCTGTAATAGTGACGCAACAACAATATTTATATGAGCAGATTTGTGATATTTATTGCATTGAGATGATACAAAGATTTGATTTTACACATTGAATGCCAATATCTCTTGTATTTATTGAAGAAGTGACATAAAATATAAGCTTTTATTGCAATCATTGACTTCGTCAATAATTACTTTCATTAATGCTCATATGTATAAAAGATAGTCATTGATATTGTGAAGTACTAACCACTGCAGCACATTTTCTAGCTTTATTTGCCTTGTCTCGCAAACAGGTGCCATTCAGTGGAAGATTTTCTCCTTGACTATCATTTTGGCAGTAATCTGTGAAGGGAAGGCTTACCTTAACCTTCGAAGCATTAAACCTTGATCCTTCTCCTTCAGAACCCTAGATTACTAGGGACGTCTCCCTTGGGATTAGCCACCCAGAATAGAAAGAGCTCCCCATCGAGGTGACAGTGGGTGGGGAAAGCCCCTGTTACGCCAGTTTGAGCCTTGACTCCAGCTATCTAAACCTTTCCTACAAACTGTGCGATAACAGGCCCAGGGGAGACGTCCTCGGTAACCTGGGGTTTTGAAGAGGCCAAGGTATAAAGGTCAAAGTAAAAGTCCCTCCTCACATGTTACCACCAAGATTATATAGTCCGGCTAAACAACCAATAATGAAGTGTAGCCCCAAATGAGAACACTTGCGCGGAACAAAGCAACAACAAAACAATACATGCAGGCTATGATTCAATGGGTTAGTACGTCATATAACTATCTGATATCAATATATTGGCAATTATACAATAGATATTGATGAGATCAATGTTTATCAATAATAGCAATGGAACAATATCAATTCATCAATAAATATCGAGATGATGTAGCAAACAATATATCCAATCAATCCCTTATTCAATAAATGCTTTAAAACACCATCTAATTGCTTATCAACGAAAAATGTTGCGTCAAGATGGAATAACCAAGGATGACGTCAACCTTATTAGGGTTAGTAGTTAGTTAGGGTTTCAAATTATAAAAGTTTTAAGAGTTGTTTGACCACTATCACTTCAACGTTGGGGACCTGAGATCAGTGCCTAAGGGTAAATGGAGTCAATTCAAGAGAAGATGAAAGTTTGAAGGGAAAAGGCTAATGAATAGAGGGAAGGGTTCTGAAGTGCTGCAATGGCAGGGCCCCAGAATCAAAACCCTAGGGGAAAGAGGCTCACTCCAGTGTTGCTTAATCAAGGCCTCATGCTCTTTCCTCCTTCCTTAGGTTAAACTTGGAAAAACGGCTAGCATAAAAGATAAGTCAAGACAAGAGAGTGAGGTGAGGAAGAGTGTTGCAATGGCAATGCCCTATCACCAAACCCTAGAAGCAGGATGGTCCTAGGTGTAGATAACCTAGGCTTGAGACGTCTCCTCCTTCTTAACTCTTAAAAGGCACGGCTAGCACAGGGGAAGAAGTAAAAAGAGTGTAGCAATGGCTAGGATCTTCCTTCTTTCTTCAATGGCTGATAATTTCTCTTTTAGGGGACATGAGACAACAACCTACTTGTGTGTTTGTACCCTAGGGTTTTAAAATTAGAAAAATTTATAATAAATGCAAGAATATAAGATTACAACCATTCAATTAAGAAGTTTTGCAGAAAAAAACACTTACATATCATGATGAAATAGCATTGCAAACCCTAGTTGTAAACCTTCCTTCAAGAGAAATGCCAAAATTGCCAAGAAAAGCCTTCCTTCAACAAGTGCACCTCACTTAAAAGATGAAATACCCCAACAAGGGCGCAAAAATCAGATCTCACTAGGAGAGTGAGTTGTGTGTTATCCCAAAATGAGGATAAAACTCCTTAATATATACTGTATCAATGACCTTGAATTAAATTTAGGTCATAAAAATTAGCCGACAAGGCTTTAAACCAAAATCATACTGTTTTTACATTAAAATGTCAAATTAAAACCCTAACTGAGCTGTAATAAAGGTAAAATCCCCTTCAAGGGAGGCGCTAGCCCCTTTTAGGGAAAATGAGACATCCATGAGCAAAACGTTAGCCCCCCCCAGGGGCTTCTCCAACATGCCACACGTGCCACTGCTGCCCAGTCTTCCTCCAAGAATGACCATGAAATTGGATGACGTCAAGGTAAGGGTGGGGGCGCTCTGAGCCTTCCAAGGCCAACGTTCCACTGAAAAGGGGCCATCCCCCCTAGGTCGGGCTCTACCAAAGTGCCTCTGGTGAAACGTCCTCTTCTTCTCTGGTGCAAAACCTCGGTTAAACACTGTCCCGTCTTTGCTCCTCTGACGGGGTCTCAACAACCATATGATGGGTTCTTCAACCCCATGGAGGTCTGAACTAATCATCTCCCCATGTGTACCGGTCCAAATGGTACCTGTTCGTCGGGCATGGTCCTGCACGTCAAAAACTACGCCCTCCATGGGCTCATTAGTCACAGGGATCATAGCAATGTTAATCACATTTCATCATTAATATTATCAAACATATGCATAAAAACCCTGATATATCATTCAATAGCTCAAAGAATTTACAAAAACCTACAATACAAGGTCGAGAAAAATGACAAGATACCCTATTGGGCTAGTATCCATAAGGAAAGGAAAGTTTCCAAGGGGTTTCTTCCAAGCCATGTAAACGAGGTGAAGTGGTTTAAGGGATGTCCAGACATACGGGTAGAGTGAGAGCTAGGGATGCATGATATTACCTATGGGTTCCTTTGTAGAAGGTGAGTTGTACCTGTCATGGATGCAATGTTTTCCAAGCCCCTTTTTGCCTTTATTCCTTTCTTTATTTGCTTTTTCTTTTTAATTCAAGGGCTAACTAGAGGACACTACCTTGGCGTGGTGACCAGAGCTGACAGTGTTACCTACAAGCACTTTCATAGAGATGATAAGGCTGGCTCGTGATGAGACCCCCTTTTCCTTGGCCATGCAACCAAAGGTCACTTCCCTGGCGTGGTAACCAGATAGTGGCAATGTCATGCTGTTAGGTACCCATGAACATAATAGGTTGGCTCGTGATGAGACCCCCTATCCTCTTAATTAGGTCTTGTTTATTATTTTTTTTGGGTCCCTCTTGTTTCTTGTTGAGAGACATTTTATTGCCTTCTCGGGGATCCCTGGGCGAAGCATCTTGAGGTTTTATTTCTAGGCTTTTATCTTTTACCAGCTGCTTTTACCTTATGGACCTTTAGCCCCTTCTTCCCACGAGATAAGGTGCAACCCCACAAACAGATCATCCTAATGCTCGGACAAGGGGAATGGGATAGATGAGCGGGAGACAAGATGGAAAAGTGGTGGTATGATCGGAGCAGACAATGGCTCTTCAGAAATCCCCCAGTGGCAAACCAAAACCTATGGGTACAGGCTTGCTAGGGAACCAAGTCAATCTCCCCAAGCATGGTCAAGTGGGTCAACGTAAGATCCAAGCAGTCGTCAGAAATAAAAGGAATTAGATGCATACATTTAAAGGTTATAATGATCAAAAGTGACACATACCATGATACCTGGACCGATTACCTCATGGAGCAAGAGCCTTCTCCGATACAAGACCAAGTCGATGGTGATGGATGATGCTGCTACTGACAAAACGAATCTGACGAAAGAAGAGAAGGATGGGCCCTCCAGGGCCATGCTCAGGTCAATCCTTCTGTCGGTACTTCATGTCTAGGACCTATGGGCCTCGAGACATGATCTCCTAGTTATCCCTAGAAATTGAGGATAACATCTAGCTCCAACTCGGGGACATGTGCTCACCGTAGAGCGCATGAGAACCTCAACATCTCTGGCATAACCTGCAAACCTGCTCAACTCGATAGGGTGATCAATAACAAAAATGGGGCGGTAATGCCACCCCAACATACGTATAGATACATAAATAAAGTAATCATAAATGCGAATATAAAGTGAAGTGCTTACCTATACTTACCGGTTGGCTGGATGTTGGTGTAGTCAAACAACCAGTGAAGCCAATCTGGCAACGTCCCATGGTACCTGCCTATGTGCTTCATCATAAACCAAAATAGTCATAAGTCAAGCACAAAAATAACATGAGTTAGAACATGTATCAGATCATCAAGAATCACAAAGTCTAACTCATGGAGGCGGGTGGGAGGGACAAAATGATCCCAATGCATACTCTTAGGAGAGTGCTCAATCCATCTCAGGAATAGATTGTGAAAAGTCCAAGGTTTAGGAGATTGACTCGAGGAATCTGAATGCTGGCTACCTTGGACGTCTTCACAACTTGAGGCCTGAGGAGGGATTAGCAAAAAATGAAAGGATGACTGACCATTCCAAAAGGGGAGGTTGGAAAACTGTGATAATAGGCTTCTTCTCGAGGTACTCAACTTTCCCCTAAAAATGAGGTTTTTCTTTACAGGAGACTCAAGATAAGGGACATGTTTCCAAACCATACCATCAGTGACATAGCAAGGTAAAGTGGTCAAAGGGGGGTGGAAAATCTTATCACAAGCATCCTTCTTTAGGGAAGTAACTTCCTCATTTTTATCAATATCCAACCATAACGTTGGTTGATAACTTTCTTCATAGGATAAATCTAAGTGCTCAGATGGATACTCATCAAAGTCCTCAAGGTATGACCAAAAATTAATCAGAGAGCATAGCATTAGGTCATCCTCGAGTGTGTGAATAAAGTCAGGTTCTTGTTGCCAGATGTCAAAATTATTAGTCACTTCATGTGATAAATGCAAAGGCAACCTTTGGAAAGGAGCATCAATGTCGTACATGGGATTGTTGTCATGTCTAATCATATCCCATCCACGTTTCCCGACATGTATGGATTCATCAAAATGATCAACAAATTCATTATCTTCATCATAACATGAAGGGATTAAAAAATCCGATACTTCTTTGCTCTCTATATCATAAAATAAATAATCATTGAAAGATTTGAAATAACTTACCTTGTTTAATTCTTCCCGTGTAAGAGCTTCAAGTGTTCGGATAACTTCATCAAGTGGAAGATCTGCCTCCACATCTTCAGTCTTGAGACATAGATGATCAAGCTTGTCCAAGGGTTCCATTTCTTCTTCACTCTTTGAGTCATAGAACAAGGTATCATCAAAAAACTGGAAAGGAAAATGACTTACCTCATTCTCTTCATCTTGTGTAGGAGGGACACGATATTGGAGAGCTTCATCAGATTGAGGAGTGGTTACTAGTGCTTCATCCTCATAATTCACGTCTCTAGTTATATCTTTGCTGCATTCTATTGGTCTATGGGAGAGGTCTTGCTCCTCTTCAGGGGGTTGATAATGGTCTTCATAAACCTCGTCTCTTATATCAAAGGATTCTTGGTATCGATCATGATATGCTCTCCTGAGATCTTCTACAATCTCAGTGGTGAATCCTTTGTGGTCTAAGGCTACCATGAGGTTTTGAAGGACATCTTCATATGTTTGGCAATCTGGATTAGTAAGGTCTATAAACCTACTGATGAGGTGTATGAAAGATGATATACCCCTGCCCATGCAAAAACTCTTAAAACGATCTTGTAAGTAGGATGGCAGGGTGAAGAAGAACAATTTTATAAGAACATCCTCCCCCCCCAACTTTATCTTGCTCAAATACTCCAAAAAATTTACGATGTGAGGAGTTGGGAGGCCCAAAAACGTTGGAGAGTTGTTTAGTCATTTTGTATCAAAGTAATTTGGGTATCCTTGAAAACTTCTGAAATCAATACTCAGGATACATTTGTTCCTAGTTTGCCATGATTCCATAACTTGGAAATATCACAGAAAGTGAGGTGGCACCCTGAGAAATATTAGTGGAGTTGCTAGATAATTTGCTTGAAACTATCAAAGGATAAGGGAAAACACCCTAGTGGAGTCGCCAGGTAAGCTTGTAAGATAAGGCTCTGAGGCAAGGATTACCGAAAAGGTTTGTCATCTAAGGAGAATTGACTCAGTGTTCCTTGGAAACGGCGCCAAAATGTTATCGCACAATTTGTAGCTAGGACAAATGGCTAGAATATAGAGGCCAAACTGGCGTAACATGAACCTACCCCACCCAATGTCACCACAATGGGGAGGTTCTTTCTATTTAGAGAGGTTAGGCCCAGGGGAGACGTCCTCGGTAACCTGGGGTTTTGAAGAGGCCAAGGTATAAAGGTCAAAGTAAAAGTCCCTCCTCACAGGTTACCACCAAGATCAGATAGTCCGGCTAAACAACCAATAATGAAGTGTAGCCCCAAATGAGAACACCTACCCGGAACAAAGAAACAACAAAACAATACATGCAAGCTATGATTCAATGGGTTAGTACTTCATATAACTATCTGATATCAATATATTGGCAATTATACAATAGATATTGACGAGATCAATGTTTATCAATAATAGCAATGGAACAATATCAATTCATCAATAAATATCGAGATGATGTAGCAAACAATATATCCAATCAATCCCTTACTCAATAAATGCTTTAAAACACCATCTAATTGCTTATCAATGGAAAATACTGCGTTAAGATGGAATAACCAAGGATGACGTCGGCCTTATTAGGGTTAGTAGTTAGTTAGGGTTTCAAATTATAAAAGTTTTAAGAGTTGTTTGACCACTATCACTTCAACGTTGGGGACTTGAGATCAGTGCCTAAGGGTAAATGGAGTCAATTCAAGAGAAGACGCAAGGTTGAAGGGAAAAGGCTAAGGACTAAAGGGAAGGGTTCTGAAGTGATGGAATGGCAGGGCCCCATAATCAAAACCCTAGGGGAAAGAGGCTCACTCCGGTGTTGCTTAAGAAAGGCCTCGTGCTCTTTCCTCCTTCCTTAGGTTAAACTTGGCAAAACAGCTAGCATAAAAGATAAGTCAAGACAAGAGAGTGAGGTGAGGAAGAGTGTTGCAATGGCAAGGCCCTATCACCAAACCCTAGAAGCAGGATGACCCTAGGTGTAGATAACCTAGGCCTGGGACATCTCCTCCTTCTTAACTCTTAAAAGGCACGACTAGCACAGGGGAAGAAGTAAAAGGAGTGTAGCAATGGCTAGGCTCTTCCTTCCTTCTTCAATGGCTGAGAATTTCTTTTTTAGGGGACATGAGACAACGACCTACTTGTGTGTTTGTCCCCTAGGGTTTTAAAATCAACAAAATTTATAATAAATGCAAGAATATAAGACTACAACCATTCAATTAAGAAGTTTTGTAGAAAAAACACTTACATATCATGATGAAATAGCATTGCAAACCCTAGTTGTAAACCTTCCTTCAAGAGAAATGCCAAAAATGCCAAGAAAAGCCTTCCTTCAACAAGTGCGCCTCACTTAAAAGATGAAAAACCCAAACAAGGGCGCAAAAATCAGATCTCACTAGGAGAGTGAGTTGCGTGTTATCTCAAAATGAGGATAAAACTCCTCAATATATGTTGTATCAATGACCTTTAATTAAATTTAGGTCATAAAAATTAGCCAACAAGGCTTTAAACCAAAATCATACTGTTTTTACATTAAAATTTCAAATTAAAACCCTAACGGAGTTGTAATAAAGGTAAAATCCCCTTCAAGGGAGGCGCTAGCCCCTTTTAGGGAAAATGAGACATCCAGGAGCAAAACGTTAGCCCCCCCAGGGGCTTCTCCAACATGCCACACGTGCCACTGCTGCCCAGTCTGCCTCCAAGAATGACCATGAAATTGGATGATGTCATGGAAAGGGTGGGGGCAATCTGAGCCTTCCAAGGCCAACGTTCCACTGAAAAGGAGTCATCCCCCCTAGGTCGGGCTCTGCGAAAGTGCCTCTGGTGAAACGCCCTCTTCTTCTCTGGTGCAAAACCTCGGTCAAACACTGTCATGTTTCTGCCTCTCTGACGGGGTCTCAACAACCATCTGATGGGCTCTTCAGCCCCATGGAGGTCTGAACTAATCATCTCCCCATGTGTACCGGTCCAAATGGTACTTATCCGTCAGGCATGGTCCTGCACATCAAAAACTACGCCCTCCATGGGCTCATTAGTCATAGGGATCATAGCAATGTTAATCACATTTCATCATTAATATTATCAAACATATGCATAAAAACCCTGATATATCATTCAATAGCTCAAAGAATTTACAAAAACCTACAATACAAGGTCGAGAAAAAGGACAAGATACCCTATTGGGCTAGTATCCATAAGGAAAGGAAAGTTTCCAAGGGGTTTCTTCCAAGCCATGTAAACGAGGTGAAGTGGTTTAAGGGATGTCCAGACATACGGGTAGAGTGAGAGCCAGGGATGCATGATATTACCTGTGGGTGCCTTTGTAGAAGGCGAGTTGTACCTGTCATGGATGCAATTTTTTCGAGGCCCCTTTTTGCCTTTATTCCTTTCTTTATTTGCTTTTACTTTTTAATTCAAGGGCTAACTAGAGGACACTGCCTTGGCGTGGTGACCAGAGTTGATAGTGTTACCCACAAGCATTTTCATAGAGATGATAAGGCTAGCTCGTGATGAGACCCCCTTTCCCTTGGCCATGCAACCAAAGGTCACTGCCCTGGCGTGGTAACCAGATAGTGGCAATGTCATGCTGTTAGGTACCCATGAACATAATAGGCTGGCTCGTGATGAGACCCCCTATCCTCTTAATTAGGTCTTGTTTATTATTTTTTCGGGTCCCTCTTGTTTCTTGCTGAGAGGCATTTTATTACCTTCTCGTGGATCCCTGGGCAAAGCATCTCGAGGTTTTATTTCTAGGATTTTATCTTTTACCAGCTGCTTTTACCTTCTGGGCCTTTAGCCCCTTCTTCCCACGAGATAAGGTGCAACCCCACAAATAGATCATCCTAATGCTCGAACAAGGGGAATGGGACATATGAGCGGGAGACAAGATGGAAAAGTGGTGGTATGATGGGAGCGGACAATGGCTCTTCAAAAATCCCCCAATGGCAAACCAAAACCTATGGGTACAGGCTTGCTAGGGCACCAAGTCAATCTCCCCAAGCATGGTCAAGTGGGTCAATGTAAGATCCAAGAAGTTGTGAGAAATAAAAGGAATTAGATGCATACATTTAAAGGTTATAATGATCAAAAGTGACACATACCATGATACCTGGACCAATTACCTCATGGAGCAAGAGCCGTCTCCGATACAAGACCGAGCCGATGGTGATGGATGTTGCTGCTGCTGACAACATGAATCTGACGAAAGAAGAGAAGGATGGGCCCTCCAGGGCCATGCTCAGGTCAATCATGCTCTCAGTACTCCATGGCTAGGACCTGTGGGCCTCGAGACATGATCTCCTAGTTATCCCTAGAAATCGGGGATAACAGGCTCAATAGGGCCGACCTCTCTAAGTCACTTTATAATTTATTATTATTATTATTATTATTATTAATATTAACAATATTAATTATCTTTTACATTTATTATTAATTACATTAAGGTGGGGCCGACCTGTACCGTTTACATAACAATTAGGGTTACATGCAGGTCTGACTCTTGAACAACATATAGCGAAGGATCCGATACACCCACTAGGGGCACTTCCATAGGGATGTCATAGCTTTGACTCACTGCATTACACAAAAGAACCAAATATACACATGTTCACCTATGCTAATCCACAAGCACGTCCACTCTACAAATATTCATTCCCACTGCTTCACACAAGAGAATCATCTGGAGTTTTCTCGTCAACTCTGCTACTCAGAGGATGCTAACACATTATCTTCATTTCTGTTCACATGACGATGCACCCAACACTTTTGGGATTTCACACGTTCACCTTGTGCTCAGCCACAAGCATGTCCAACTCATCAGATCGCTTTTCCTACTGGATAATCATCTGGAGTTATTCTCACTCTCTTCATGGAGGAGGTCATCTCTACGTTCCTAGCTCTGTCTCAGGCAGGAAACACGAACCCTTCTTAGGGGCTTTCTCTCAGGTTTGTAAGCTGAGAGAAAGGCTTCACATAGCTGCAATGATCCACACCTCACATGTTTGTAAGCTGGAGAATGTCTCACATAGCTTCATTCATTAACACATCTTATGTTCAACATGTGCTCTGGTTTTACTATTGTAGTTTTTCTTTTATTTTCTCACTTCATTTCAATATTTTGAGTAGTATGCATGTAATATTACATTTTATTTATAAGCAATCACTACATAATAGAATAAAACATCACACTGTTTGCAATAGCATCTAAGATATGTTGTGGCAAACTATCAATTGAATATCCATTGCATTTTATAGATTAATATCCCTCTCATAGCCATAGAATTTCCCTAATAAATCAACATAATCAAAATTCTCACTATAACAATCCATGTTAATTTGATGTGGTTGCATTGTATGTTTCAAGTGGTAGAATCTTAAAATTTACATAGGCCATCCTAGTCCAAGGAGTATTTTCTTGCTATTTCCTTAATATTTCTTTTTATCCTAGTGGCTAGTTTAACCAACCATGATTTACTATGCATCCTTACTTTAATCTTACACTGATTTACTACCTTATATCACACAAAATTATGATTGGATCTACTACCCATCATAATTGAAATAGTTGGTCAACTATCTTTACTTGTATTTCTATCATTGTATTTTATAATCAACTTATCAACCCTTTAGACAAGCATATATTTGTGATACCTTTGCCACATTCTCCACTCTCTACATTGTGTATGATGTTAATTGTCAAAGTTTGATTCCTTGGAAAATCTCTTGCATAGCGTGTTAATAAATAGAGCACAAACAAGATAAAAGAAAATAATTTGGCAGAAAAAACTTAAGCCATATTCAATATTTTGTATTCATCTCATGATATCAATTATAGTACATGGATTTGACCACTTGTAGATCTAGATTTCATTGACAACTTATCAATGGATAATGAGAACACCTCATCAGTAGATAAGGATGACAAATAAAAAACATAGTCTGTTTGTGATGTTTTGGTAATTAACACATGCTACATTTTAATAATGAAATGGATATAGCATGTAGAGAATGCAGTTTCTACTTTTAATTGAAATCAAGAAAAAAATGTAAAGTGTTTTTTCGAGTAAGAACAAATCTTAATGATGGAAGTTTGTGTATTTTGTTAATGTATCACTAGAGGGGTGATACAAGGGGACAACCTCCTTTACATCTTATGTTAAAAAATAATTCTTGATGATTCCTAAAACTAGATCTCCTTGGTGTGTGTGTGTGAATGTATAATTACAAATAATGAGCTGATCACGAATGCGAACAATAGTATGCCAATATGAATGTAATGGCCCAAGACCTAGGGGCTTTATAAAAAGCCAAAGAAGATGTTAGTATGGATATTGTAGACAAAGAAACATCAATTGATGAAGTCAAGTTGAAAATAAACAAAAATATTCAAAGAGAAATAAGATTAGTTAACATAAGGAAATGATATTCAATATGATTAGTCTAAAGAATAATAAGAAATCAACTATCGAAAACAAGAAATAGATCCCTTGAAAGCTCAAGATACAATTAATAATATATAGGAAAAAAACAATTAATCATAATTCAAGTTTGTTAGATTGTGTTTTTTTGGTTATGACAAGGTGTCACCATGCTAATAATCTAGGTTGGTTCATACCTTCATGGGCGTATATCACTAATGACAATTATAATATAACAATAACGATGTTATGGCCCAAGACAAAGGGGCTTTACACAAATCCAAGGAAAACCCTAGTATGGATATTGTAGACGAAGAAATATCGATTGATGAAATCAAGTAAAAAATAAACAAAAATATCAAAGAGCAATATGATTAGTTAACAAAAGGTGACGGTATTCAATATGACTAGTCTAAAGAATAATAAGAAATCAATGATTGAAAACAAGAAATAAATTCCAAGCTCAATGATTAATCTATAGCCAAAAAAATTAATCATAATTCAAGCTTGTTAGGTTGTGTTCTTGTGGTTGCGACAATGTGTCACCATGCTAATATTCTAGTTTCAAACTTCACATAAATCCCTACATTATAAATTATCCAAGTTTTATAGGGTTCATTTGAATCATTAATTAAAAACAATCATACTTTAACATAAAAAGAGGCTCGAACTCAAAGATAAAGACAAATTTAGTTTTAAATGTTTAAATCAAGTGACAAAATAACTTGAAGTTAAGTTATTGTCATAGAAAATGAAACCCCACAAATGAAATACAACCACCACCATAAACGAATAGGAAATTGCACTTGTATGTAATATGTCATGTTGACCTCTAAAGACATGGTGAAGATGCAACCCTTAAGAGGAAGGCCATGACCACAAATAAGAGGCTTGTGAACCATTAGAATTCAAAATAATCCTTTGAACTAAGATTTATCTACTTTTCACCCTTAAATGTTACTACAACCTATAAAGAATGTTGTCCACAACAAGTTAGCAATTCTTGTGGAGAGTCCCATTGCCTCAAACAGGCCCATGGAGGGCAAGTTGAGGGAAATATGAGTGGGGAAACCTTAACATATGTGAATAACCTTTGTAAAATCTAATGAAGGGCACATAAAAGATACCTACAAAATGAGCTGCCCATTGAATCAATGCCAGACAACAATTCATGGATGATCTGCTAAAAAACATTTCCCATAAATTTAAAAGAAATCCTTTGAATTTTTTTAGAAATAAAACTTAAAATGAAACTTCACTAATATTTATATTAAAAATATATTAAAAAAATAGGGAGTGGATGTTATAGCAAGATTTGCCTCACCCTAGGCATACTTGCACAGAGGGCTTTTTTCCATTTCCCTATGCAGACTTGAAGTCTCTTTTTGCAAATCTCAGAGCTAAAAACATGATTTTTCCACATATACGCACCCTAACAACTATAAAACATGCGTATACATAGGTTGCACCACTACAACCCGCGTACATCGGGATTTGTGCCAAAAATAAAAAAAATGGTGTCGGGTTTCCATGTCACGTCACAAGATCTATGATCCTTGGCCTTCCATATACTGGAAACGTTCTGATTCGACCCTTCAGTTCCACTTGAAGGCTACAAATGGCCCAAATCTGAGCTATGGAAAAGAGGAGAAGAATTCAACTTTGAGAGCAAAGTTACTATGGAGAAATTATTCACTTCACATTGAGTCTGCATCCCTTTGTCTTTTAAGTCTGAACACATTGTTCAACCCCCAATCTCTTCCCTTATTGATTGAGAACCTCATTTTCTCTCTTATATGAGCTTTCCTTTGGTGGAGGATTGAAGTGGTGGAGGCCCAGCTGGAAGGAACTCAGTTTCTCGGTTCCGAACCATGCCAACACGGTAGTTTGTAACTCCTTCACTTCCGCTGATTTCATTTTAATAGAAATACTCTTTTCTCATCCAATTAATATCTTGCAAATATTTGAATTGTTATTCCATGGATGTATTTGTTATAAATGTTGATGGATTATGCTATTGAATGTGCTAACATTATATATTATCACCATATGCTTGCGTTTCTTGGTTTTTGAGGACTAGTTGCAGGTATATTACTTTGGGTCAAGTGCTCAACGGTGGACTTCATCGAATGTCTAGACGAGGTAGGAATTTTATCTTGTCTTTCTAGCATATTCGTTTATATAGCATACTTGAGATTAGATTTGTTTTCTATGGTCATTTCCCTTTGTTGTGGTTTACCCCTAGCCATATAGAGATTTTCCTCGTAACAGAATTGACGACCATACTGGGGATACAATCTTATTTTTCGGTGTTTGGAGTGTTTTTCTCCTTAGATTTCTCTCGTTTATATCGAGTTTCTTGTCGTATGATTGCTTGACAACCTCTGTTCACTCTGAGTATGAGTTTCCTAGCCTTCTCCTTAGTCTGGCTGTGTTTTCACACATATACACAAGTTTTTGCCTGACAACCACATACATACGCGTGTTGTCCTTCTGCAAGATGCGTACATACACTCTTTTCCCTTGAACATTCGCGTACATCACCCTTTGTTGCTTGGTTGTTGGGTTTGATGGTTGTTGGGTAGGTTTTGATGATTGATGAGTCTTCTTGGATCTTTGTTGTGACTGTTAAGTGTCTGTGGAATGACATGAAACCTGTCTTTGGTTGAATTTTTGGGTGGTGCCTTTCTCATCTTCTTTTTCCTTTGATTGTCCTTGCATATTGGGCTGGGTATTTTTCTCCTTGATATCCTACTTGGTTTTGTCCATGTTTACATACAATGGAGTTTGTATATCTAGTTGTTGTTCAATCCTTGCATTTTCATTTTCTTATATTGAAAATACAAAAATATTAGGCATTTTACATTGATTGGCATTTTGATCTTTCGAGTCTTTATCATTAATCTTAGTGCATGTAAATAAATGTTTCATTTTTATTTAGAATTGTAGAACTGAATTGAGAATTGCATTTTGAAAAACATATCATTTATGGGAAATTGAAGTTAGGACTTTGCATTGTATTCATATTTATTTATTTTACTTGTTGAGTCATAACATCACTAGTTTCATGACTGCACCTTTTGAATAAGCAAGGCCATTAAAAGTAACACTATAATTTAAAATTGATTAGTAACGATTTTATTTTTCTAGGGTGCACAAACTAGCTTAGGATTTAGAGCCTTGGAATAAGATTTTGTGAGTAAACTTCTCCAAGGCTATTAAATCAACATATGTGTTTGACTAAGGGAGTGGAGAAATCCATTGTATAATCGGTAATATAAGGAGGCTCCACTTACACCGTAGTTAAGCACGAGGTCACATGAGGTTGGTTGAAGGGATATCCCCCCGAGACCTTCTTAATGCCAGATGTATTTTTGGGGATCTATTCGTATATGGGGATCTTGTTAGTGCCCTTACCTCTATGAGAGGCAATTCTTTCAAGCTTTCGGACTTTGTTACCCTGCCCATATGGTGAACCTGACTTACGATTTTTCGCCTGTGCGTCAGTTATACCATGGTTTCTTAGTTGTTTGACTTAGGTACCACATAAACTTGTAGGGGTTATTCTGCAGGTACCCTGAGTCAGATAAGGGCCAGACAACACAACCTTTATGGAGGATTACCTCTCCAGGGGGATTTGACCGACTGGTTGTTAAGACAACGAGGGCCATTATAATTGATTATGTTACCTTTGATATTTAGCAGAGGAGTCTCAGCCCCCTACTGGACGAGGCGTACCTACTTTAGAGAGGGAGGCCCCTTTCAAGCACTTTATCTTGTTTGCATGCATATTGGTCGTTTGATTATTTTTGGTGTGCTCTTTGATTACTAGTTGGGCTTAGGATTTGTTTTTTATATCTCGAGTCTTGAGTCACCGTGGAGCCAGACCAACTTCCCTGCAGGTCTCGCCGCTTGTTACAGTTACCACCACATTTTGAGTGTTTTCCTTCTAAAAGATGTAGAGTTATCAAATGTCGTACACACACCTCCACTTATCATACTTGTGATCATATAAGGATGAGTACTGAACCAAGTCATCAAGATACTGGGAGCTCTTCAACTCCCACACCTACTATATTTAACGGTACCCCTTCATCACCTTCAACCACAATGATTGTAGTGTTGGAGACACCTATCATCATTGTTTCCCATCCTATATTGAATACTCAACCTATATCCATGAACCCTTTTGGGACTCTTTGTCACTCACCGGGCTATAATGTTCAGTCCATCCCTATGGCCTCTAGTCCTTTTTCTTATGGTATGCCGAATTTTACATCGCAATTTTCAAACTCCATCCCAGCGGCTGGTACAAATACTAGCATTGGCCTTGGGGGCACAAATCCTCCACATACTCCATTCTTGTTTGGTGGCATTCATGTCCCTCAAACGACTCCTACCATTGGAGGCGTTCCTCCTCTTAATCCCGGGTCTAATCCTGTGGCTTATGGATGGAGTAACCAATCTGGCAGACAAGATACTGCTCATGTTCCTTCCTTTACACCCACCTCCTCTATGACAATTCTGAACAACACGTTTGGCATGTCAAATCCACCTTTATCCTTTGGATTCACACCCAGAGGAGGTCAGTTTCACACCTTGGGAAACCCCCAACCTGGGTCCACTCCACTCCAACTGGGGTAGTTTTTATAACCCTCATCAAAACATTCCTACTAGAATGGTTCCCAACAACCCCTTGTAAATCATCCCGGAGGAGGGTATTACAATCCCAGACATGACCATGGTTCTTACCAGAACCCTGGATGGTTTGCGATTCCCCAACCATAATATTTCCAGGGAGCTTGGGGCCAAATGTCGCAACCCTGTCTCCCTTTTCTAGCCACGCTCAACTTGCCAGAATTGTCTAAGTTAATGAATGACCCTGTGCATCATGATCCGTCATGGCCCTTCGTCCCCACTAAGCTTCCTTCAAATATTCCAAAATTCGAGGGAAGGACTGGAGAGGATCCTGGTGATCACATCACCACCTTTCACTTATGGTGCTCTTCAAATTCCCTTAATGACGATTCTATTCGATTAAGATTGTTTCAACGTGCCCTCATGGGGGTTGCCGCGAAATGGTATATCGAGCTACCTAGGGGGGCATACTGAACTTTTAATCTGTTAGTTTTAGTCTTCCTCAATCACTTCCAATTGTCGGTTCGTTATGATGCTGACATCAAACTTTTGTTGACCTTTCTTCAAGATAGGGCCACTCATATATTAGATCACATCCAGGAGTGGTGTAGATGGAAGAGGTTGATCAAGGCCTATATACCCCCGAAATTCTTGCTAGAGTGGTTTCTTAAATCTCTCTTGCCTTATATTTCAAAGGATGTTTCTACATCCGGGGTTACTTTTGAGGAAGAAGCAATTTTTAAATCCCAACATTTAGATCTTATATATGCTCAGTCTGGGATGTTATACGATATTCTTCTTGACGCATCGAGGTCAAAATATGACCCTAGGCAAAATCTCGGGCCGCATGCCAATGGCATTGTAGTATCTGTCAATGTGAAATCCACAGAGTCGGTGACAAGCCATTTGAAATACTTGTCTCTAAACGATTTTGCAGGAGGGCCTGCTTTGTTTATGTCCTCTAATCCCACTCAATCGATGAAGGTATGCTTTGTGCAGTCATCGACTAACCCGAATGGTAGCCAACAACCAGGAGGGAGGAAGAATAAAGGACATAATAATAATCGTAGAGGTGGGAAGAATAATAATAAACCTAAGGACAATGGTAATAATGAGAAGACAGATAATAATGCTGGTGAGGGCAAGAAAGAAAGGCAGAAGGTGAAATTTCCCTCTAAGCTTTGTACAGACGATCACCTTACCCATTTATGCCCCAAACTTGTGGAAGCTACGAGGATTTTATCTCTACCACTCGCCGTGCTGACAAATCCTTTTCCACATAACCAACACATGGCCTCGAGCTCCTTGAATGTCGACAATGTGGCGAGTGGGAGTCAAAACCCACCGACATAAGACTATGACCGTGTATGCACCAATATGGTCAAATCTGAGGTTAATGTAGCCACTCGATCTCGCGATTACAGTTCTCCACAAACTGTACCTGGTCTAGAGTCTCATCCTCCTCCAGAGATGCCCTTACAGATCGAACAACCAGAACCACCACCTCATATTCCGAAATGAGTACTCAAGTGCTCTACCCACAATCCTAATGCTAGAGCCCCCTAGAATTACTCTATTGTTGAGGACCTGGGTCAAACCCCTTGTGCGATGTTGGCCCTGGAGGTACTCTAGACGTGTCCTTCACAAAGGAATGTCTTTATATCTGTGTTAGGAGCTTTAGATCCTTGTGGCTTGAAAGTTATCAAGTTTGACGTCACATATGTGAAGCCTCACTTTCCTTATCATGTGGAATTCCAAATCCACGTGGGTTACTCAAAGTATACCATCAATCGTGTTGTTGTTGATGAAGGCGCTGCAACATGTGTGATGTCCCTGGTCTGTTGGAAAGCCCTAGGCTCTCCAACTCTTTCTCAGTCTCCCACCATGTTCACTGCTTTTGATGGTCATTCCTTCCACCCTCATGGTATTCTTCTTGATTGGGATCATGGTAGATTCATTAAAGGTTGAGGCAATACTTTGATTGCCTCCCCTGCACACTATTCGACAACTTCAAGGTTTACATGGGAAATATAACTTTTTATGTCGGTTTATAGTGAACTATGCCAATATTACTAAGGGTTTCATGCATATCTTGAACAAGGACCCCCCTTTTATCTGGGATGAGCGAGCCCAGGAATCCTTCGATGCTTTGAAGAAAACCTTGGTATCGACGCCTCTGCTGAAGTCACCAGACTACAGTAGAGATTACTTGCTTTATGTCGTTGTGTCTGAACAGATGATTGGTATGGTATTGGTTCAAGAGGATGATGAGCTCTGTGAGAATGTCATTTACTATCTTAGTCGAAACTTAGTCGGTCCTGAACTCAAATATTCTCACGTTGAAAAGTTAGTTTTGGCTGCCATTCACGCAGTCCAATGGTTACGTCATTATATATTTCTTTGAAAAACTATTGTGGTTGCCGATGTCAATCCATTTCAATACGTCCTTACCAGGCGTATCATAGGTGGAAATTACAATAAATGGATTGTCATTTTACAAGAATTCGATCTCGATTTCGCTTCTGCGAAATCCAAGAAATCACTAGTCTTTGCAGAGTTAATATTTGACTTCCCTCAATTAGATGAGGATGTTATTCATGTTGATTCATTTGCGGATGAAATTTTTTTTCTTGTCTCGTCATCCGACCCATGGTATGGAGACATTGTTCTCTATCTTCAAACTTTGAAGTTCCCTCAGCATCTCTCATGAGTTGAGCGACGACGTATACGATACCAAGATAAGAACTACCTTATCATCGATGACACTTTGTATCGTCGAGGAGTAGACAATATCTTGCGTCATTTTTTAACTCACGAAGAAGGCAAGTCTGTTCTAAATGATTGGCACAATGGGACTTGTGGTGGTCATCTATCTGGGCTTGCAACAACCCATAAATTTTTGTGAGCCGATTATTTTTGGTCATCTATCTTTAAAGATTGCGTTGAAGAGGTTAAGAAGTGTCACTCCTACTAGGTGTTCACTCGGAAAATGTGCTCGCATCCAAGCCCTCTACATCCAGTCATTACTGTCGGTCCCTTCACCAAGTGGGGGGTGGACTTTGTGGATTGAAACCCAAATTTGGTTGGGGGCATCACCACATTATTGTGGTCATAGACTACTTTACTAAATAGGCCGAGGCCATGCCTACAGTTAAATCCGATGGAAATACTGTCACCTTCTTCGTATTCAATCAAATTATAGCCATGTTCGAAATCCTGAGTGAGATTGTCACTGATCATGGGAGTCACTTTCATAATGAAATGATGGAAGAATTAGCATCTAAGTTGGGGTTTAAGCATGGTCATTCTTCCCCTTACTACCCCAAGACAAATGGACAAGTAGAGGCCGTGAACAAGTCTCTCAATACCATTTTGTAGAAAACTGTAAGCCAAAGCAAATCTGACTGGCATATCATGCTATATCCCGCACTTTGGGCACACCAAACCTCGGTCAAGATTTCCACTGGTTTTTATCCTTTCTAGTTAGTACACGGTGTGGAGTTGATCTTACTTATTGAATGTGAAATCCCTTCTCTTAGATTGGTAGTTGCGCTCCTACCTGACACTTATGATCTCGAACGATGCCTCGTACATCTAGATATTTTTGATGAGCAACGTCGAGACACCTTTATGACTATCGAAACGAATAAAAGACGTGTCAATGTCTAGTACGATAAGTCTGTTTGTCCTCAGTTGTACGCTGAGGGTGTCTTGTTCCTTTTATATGATCAAGCCAAAGAACCATTGGGGGAAAAAAAGTTCAAACCTATGTGGCATGGTCCCTATATCACGTGACGTGTCTTAGAAAAAGGAGCCTATGAATTAGAATATTATGAAGGGAACATGTTGGTGAAGCCCAGGAATGGACTCTACTTGAAAATATATTATGCTTGAGCCCAAAACTTGGGTGTAATTCTTTGTATACTAATGTAATTTAGTGTATATATCTTTTCCCTTTATGTTTTATCTTCAACTTGCTTATCAAGTTTTCCCTTGGTTGGCAGATGTCAAAAAAAATTTCGGTCTACTTGGGATTCGCAAACCGATTTAGTCGTCATACACTAAACTTGGCTTTCGTTGCTTGGGTTGTTTACTCACCCGCGGGGTCTACTGGTGGCGTATTCCTAGGGCCATCCACGAATAATGTGGCTGAATATAGCGTCGTTATGGAACTTTTTTGTGATTCCATTTCACATGGTATTCTCTCTTTAGAGGTTTGTTTGGATTCTTAGTTAGTAGTATGTCAGTTGAATGACAGTTACCATATACGTGGCCCTATTTTACTCCGACGATTTCTACGGGTACGAATTTTAGAACAATAGTTTTATTTTATTACTTATCATCACATACCTAGGAGTTCTAATTATGTATTCGATGCATATGCTAATTTCATTTTAGATTGGAATTTGTCACATAACTAAAGCAAAGAAAACATTCTCATTAATGTACACATTATAACATAAGTAAAGCTGAAGAACCATGTTTATATATATATATTTCAAAAAATATGATGTTTATAGTACAAAATTGGGGCTAACACCCTCAATACACATATACAACCGATCATACAAAATTCATGACATCTACGCCTGTGGCGCCAGATGAGTGTCATGATAGCAAACTACAGCATTTGCGAGACACCAAAAGAGTCACACCCAAGCATGGGGCATGCCTACCACCTGTCGTTGCATAGCCTCCAAAAGATCCTCCACTTGAACCATCAAAATCCTTTGTGTCAAACGAGACAGGTTTCCCTGCATGTTTTGAAGGACTATCTCTGCATCTCCTCACGCTCCCTCATCTCCCCGGTGCCTCCGACGATGTCGTGGAAGACCGTTCGATCGTCTTGGACCTATGTCTGCATCACATACATGTCTAATTAATATCTAAATGTCATCCGAAAATGTTTTTGTTTTCCTATACAAAAATACAAATAAATGAAATATTTAAAAAACTTTGACATACCTATGTCCCTGTAGGCGATCCCTAGTGGTAATGGCATGTCAGGGTCCCCTCTAAAATTGATCCCTGTGTAAGGGTAGTCATCCAAAGATATGACCTGTCGTCTCCACCAGTAGAAGAAGTCATCGTTGTAGGGTGTGGGTACCCTACCTCCCCCCTGTCGTCTCATCACCTCGGTCCACTGTGCCATGGCTGGATCGTGAGGTCCATGCAGAATAATCTCGACTCTAGGTCCCAAACCTGGAACCCACTCAAAGAGAAAGATACATAAGATAGAAGCGAACCCGAATTTCCTCTTACTACCCTGTTTTCATTCTGTCAACGGGCTCTTCATGTTAGCTAATAGTAAGGTGCCCCAGTCGTACACCGTGGGTCTCAAGCACTCTACGGAGTAGAACATAAGTGGCCTCGATGCTTGGTGCAATGAGGCCGATCCTGTGATTCAGGTCAAAACGAGGACAATAATCTTGAGGCCTAGATTTTTTATCGCTTGAATGTGGAGTTGACTCCCGACCTTCTCGGTCCATGCAATGCAATGAGCATCTATGTACTCCTCTATTTTCATACCTCTCCCAGCTCCCCTAGATTTGAGGTTGACCACCTCACCTCGACGCGACAACCCCATCAAGAAATAAATGTCCTCGAATTCAATTCTTAATGGTTTCCCATCAAGGTTGAAGCTCTCACTATCTGGATCCCAGTAATCCACGAGCAACTGTAGCAATCTCACTTGGGCCCTCATCCCTTTTAGAGCCCAAAACTTATACAACCCACATCTTTTCAAGGCCATTTGGGCCCCTGGATCTCTTTCCACAACAACATCTACCTCCTCATGTTCCCTTTCCCTCCACTCTAGCACCATCCTACAAGAGAAAATCCCCTTTTGAGTTAGAAATAACAAAAAAACAATGTTTACGGACATATACGTGGGCTGCAGTGTTCACAGTCGCGTATAGGGCTGAGTATACGTTGGATAAATTTTAGACAACCATGCATAATCACACGTATACGCGATCCGATGAACGGTAGCCTACATACACCTAAATTTCTAATTTGCGCCCTAAATAACTTAAAAATTGGAACCTAAATACAAAATCTAATCCACTGAAAAGAAAGAGGAGAGGAAGAGGAATGATCTGGTCCATATGGTCTTTGATTCCATCACTCGTAGCTCCCATAGCCACTAGTTGAAGTGCGGAGGTAATTTGGTCCAAAATCCACTATTTGGGTAAAAAATACAAATGGTATAGTAAATTTGGTTTTTTTTACTATTTATAGCAAATTTTTACCCACTTTGCATAGTTTCGGATAATATTTTCACCTAATGGACTAATACGACAATGGATTGAGTTGGTTTTTGTAGTTTTATCCAGGGATTCTTGCGGTTTTCAGCGTTTTGTCACCCGTTCGTAACTTTGGACAGGTATTTTCGCTACCCAGCATATAGGATAGGTATCCATTCCATTATGCACACTTGCATCGTCCTATGACTTTCACTCATATGCCTTAGGTACAAACCCATTTTATAGTGACACAAAACCTTCTATCTGCTACTAGAAGTGTCGTTATCAAATGGTAGAGATTTACCAAACATGGGTACCATAGTTAGATCCTCTGCTTTATTCAATGCCCATGCAAAGATTTTTTCCGTAGGACCGAGATTCCCTTATAGCTAATACATGACTTTATGTTGAACCTCATTTTTCACTCATAAACATGTTGACCTATACTTAGAGGACTCCCAAGTGAGTTTGATTTAATCTCTTTTCTGACTCGTTTTCAAAAAGAAAAAAGATTTTTGAGTTAACTTGTCTCTTTCACACTCGTAAATTAGATTTGAAAGGACGTCTATTTGGTGCAAGTTTATCCCTTTTTCAAACCAAGTAGACTAAGATTACGAAAACAAGACATTTTTGGTGTTAAGTTGTGATTGTATCTCATGCCCTTGCTTGCAGTATTGAGCCTATTGTTGGTTGTTGATTTGCGTTATAAATCGTTTACCTCAACATTTTTGCATCCTCAACAAAGCAGATCCTTGTTTATATCCTTCGCAACTTGACACCCTATACCTAGGAGGAAACATTCCTCCGAGTGTCCATCTCCCGCATGCACCTCTTTTCATTGAGCATAGGTATGTTCCACTGCTGGAACTATTTTTGCTTACTTGCGACACTCGTTTCCTCCTCTGTATCATAACATTCATTTGACTATGAAAAAACAAAAAAGATGGGTGGGAAGGGAGTATCATTTGATATTGGCAGCAATTGTGTGGCCTTTGAACATAACAATTTTTTTTTTAGTCCACTTGTCATCATAATTTTGGGTTTAGCATGAACTTAGGAAGATGAGCTTGTTACAAAGAGTTTACTTCTCCGATTGGTTACTCTTCCAGTCCTTATGGATATTTTGATTGATGCCTCCTGCATCTCAAGGTTTCATCATTGAGTCTATGTTGCCAGAGTCTTCCATATGTCTCATGGTCTTGTTCAAAGGATGTTTATCAACCCCTGTCGGCCATTCCTCAGAACTCTTGACTTTGGATGTCAGCCATACCCTCAGTCTGTCTCATAATCACATGAAGTTGTAGTCCTATTACACACCCTGGTCCTACTTTCCTCATTGGTTGGTAACCTTGAATCCAACAGTCAACATTTCATCATTGGTCATTGACTGGGTGGTTTGCCTTGTGTTCAACAGTAAGACATCTATTCACACACTGGGATTCTTGTAGTGCATTGTATACCATTAGCCTTATTGGTGGTTTCCTCGCCTTTGTTAGTAGTTTTCCTGATTGGTTTCTATTTAGAGGGTCTTTTTTGTGTACCGCTTGCACTTGGCACACGCAAAATATGCACGGGGTCGTTGGTTCATGAACATGTTCTTTGTCCGATTTCCTCCAAATCATCAAGCTCCTACTTTGTATCTAGTGCTGAATGATGAAAGATTCCTTAATGCTCTCCTTTCAACATGTCTCCTTCCATCGAATTCAACTCATCTATTCTAGAGACGAGACCTATAGTCCTATGAGTACCTAGAGGCTTGCATTCATTAGTGGCAGGTTCTCTCGCCATCGACAGTTGGGAATAAATCAATTTCTCCTAATCAATAAATTCTTCGAGTGTTCGAACCTGAATCCTTTATTCACACTTGTAAGAATGTACTCAGTGCTTTGATATGTACTTTCATCATCGATAGTCTATCTTGCGTTTGTTAACGATATACCTCAATGACCGGTAATCAAACGAAGTCTCACTGTGTTCGAACTCAACTCCTTTATTCACACAATGTAGACTTTCACCTTTGGCGGATTGTGTAGAAGACTTGAAGACATCAGTGTATAGTCACAACTTTCCCGAGCTATTGCTACCTTTCATTGGACCAGTACCTATGTGACTTCAGTGATCATGGGAGATTAGATTGTACTCCATTATATACATATATCTTCAAATTGATTTTGAGACTGGTTTTACTGGTCATTTTTCATGAATATGACAACATTTGGCATATAACCATCTTTGTATTGCCTTTTCATGGCCATGGACAACTGTTTGGTATATTTTCACATGGATCTGCAGTGTAATTCAAATTGGCATCCATGTATGCAAAGTCAGTACAGATTGTAATGAGCAACTATTTCTTCTAGCTGGGTCCCCATTACTCCACTTCTGGGTTTTATAATGTATTTCAGCCATCGCAAATACTCCTCTGACCTCACACATTAGGGGGCATCTATTATAACAAGATTTGCCTCACCCTAGGCATACTTTCACATATGGCCTTTTTCCATTTCCCTATGCATACTTGAAGTCCCTTTTTGCAAATCCCAGAGCCAAAAACATGATTTTTCCACATATACGCGCCCTAATAGCTATACAACATGCTTATATGCAGGTTGCACCACTACAACCCGCGTACATCAAGATTTGTGCCCAAAATTAAAAAATGGTGTCAGGTTTCCATGTCACGTCACGAGTTCTATGATCCTTGGCCTTCCATATACTGGAAATGTTCCGACTCAACCCTTCAGTTCCACCTGAAGTCTACAAATGGGCCAAATCCGAGCTATGGAAAAGAGGAAAAGAATTCAACTTTGAGAGCAAAGTTTCTCTAGAGAAATTATTCACTTCACATTGAGTCTGCATCCCTTTGTCCTTTAAGTCTGAACACATTGTTCAGCCCCCAAGATCTTCCCTTATTGATTGAGAACCTCATTGTCTCTCTTATATGAGATTGCCTTTGGTAGAGGATTGAAGTGGTGGAGGCCCAGCTGGAAGGAACTTAGTTTCTCGGTTCCAAACCGTGCCGACACAGAAGTTTGTAACTCATTCACTTCTGTTGATTACATTTTAATAGAAATACTATTTTCTCATCCAATTAACATCTTGCAAATATTTGAATTGTTATTCCATGGGCGTATTTGTTATGAATGTTGATGGATTATGCTATTGAATGTGCTAACATTATATATTATCGCCATATGCTTGCGTTTCTTGGTTGTTGAGGACTAGTTGCAGGTATATTGCTTTGGGTCAAGTGCTCAACGGTGGACTTCATCGAACGTCTGGACGAGGTAGGCCTTTTATCTTATCTTACTATCACATTTGTTTATATAGCATACTTGAGAATAGATATTATTTCTGCAGTCATTTCCATCTGTTGTGGTTTACCCCTAGTCATTTCCATCTGTTGTGGTTTACCCCTAGCCATAGAGAGATTTTCCTCGTAACAATGGATAACTTTTAATATAAATAAGTTCTAGATATAAACATTGATTTTTTTAACAAACATAGAATCAAGAAAATATATGAAATGAAATGCAAAAGTATAACCCTAAATGACACGTGGTCCTAAAAAATACATAAGAACACATTTATGTATTAACTTGCAAAAGTAGTGTTTTGATCAATGTTATTCCCTATGATTCCAATCCGAGCATTGATAAATACACATTCTCAACATCAATAAAGTATATGCATAGGTTGGAGATGAGCTCATGAAAATAATGCCATTTCTACATTACATAGGTCATCATTTATACATTACATAGGTTCCATGTGATAGCATGAAAGGGACCAATTTTCTCATTGAATGCAATGATCTATCCATAGGATCAATCATAGTCACAAGTTGCCTCACCCAGAGACTTAACAATTAATCCACTCATAGAGAAATAACACTACCCAACACTATAAAATTCACAATGCAGTCAATATATTTAGAAATAAGTATATCCTTTTATTAATGGTTGTACAAGGATATAATGCTACTATACATCTTGATTTTCATATGCACTTTAAAACATCGCTCTTATATACAAAATTTAAAATAAGCCTAAATTCCTTATGAACCAAATCCCCTAAAACTTTACAAATATTCTATTGGTCATAAATATGCCAATCTTAAATTTCTTGCTTGTTCGTCCCTTTTATTAGCTTCATACAAAGTCAATGGGATTTTGCAAGGACAATACAATGATGATACGTCACATGCTTTTGATAAATCCCAGTTCAAAAACAATAACACTGATAATTGCAAATATTTTGTTCAATATAGAGAAGAGCCCACTCTAAAGGTTGGAAAACACCATTTTCAAGTTATCAATTATTTCCTATCACTAAATATACTTCCACTCTCTCAAATAGATTCCATATAAGGAATGTCATCTTACAATAGCGATTATATCCGATTGGCTTGTCATGACGATAATTCATGAACATTAAATCATTGTTAGGGTCCAGGGAAATGCATTTAAAAGTACCAAAGATGCATCATGTATTACTCAAGAATGGGCTAAGACAATGTCAAAGTAAGGTACAAAGTGACAATTCAAGACATTCATAACTACTTTATTTAAAATTCAAATTAAATAGATTCTTTTGGTAAAGAAAAATAATTTATTTATATATAGCTCTTATCACTAAGAGTTATCAATACATCATCTCTAGAATATTCATTCAATACAAATTGTTCAAAAAAACAAAATTTAATTTCAATATAAATTGTTCAAAAATAGGGATATTAAAATTATGTCCTTATTGTGAAAGACTTAAAATTTTGGAGCAATAAGAGGCAATACCTGGAATTTCGTGTAGGGTTTACAAGTTAACAACTTTCTCTTTGTATATTTTCTTTTAGGACCCGACATGATTTGAAGGCTATGGAGGGGACCAACACAACTTAGAAATCTCAAAAACAAAATTGTTTCTTTCCAAAACTAGTGGGAAATCCTTGGTGTGAGGTAACCGTGACTAACATAAGAAACTACACACAACACATGAAATACCGTGTAGTGATTAGTACGTTCATGGGCCTCTAGCCACCCAACAAATATTTAATGGGTTGGATCAACTCTGAATGAAGACCCAAAGGAAAACTTGATCTGAAGTTAGTTTCAAAGGGATTCTTTGCTATGATTTTCATGTTTTTAGAAGAAAAGGAAAGGGTTTTTGAAGAAGGCCCTGATTTTTTCAACTCCGTGGGGCTACACCTGAGGTATTAGACAGAGTGCTTTAGCTCAAAGAAGGAGGATTTTACTGAAGCATCGATATGGATCAGGCTATATTCTTTACCACATGAATTCTAGGAGAAATATACACTGGAGGGTATTGGAAACACTTTGGGAAATTTTGTCAATATTTTAGAGGTAACAAGAATTGGAAAATACACATCATACACCTGGCCTTGTGTGTACATGAATGTACTAAGTGCACTACCTAAGTCAATCACCATTATCTTTCAGGAGGAGGAGTGGGTTCAAACCCTAGATTATGAACATATCCCCCTTATGTGTCGTAAGTTCCATGAGCACAGACACCTTTTCCATGTCTGCTTGTTGAATCTTAGATCAAATTCAACCAAAGAAAAGGAGGAATAGGATGGAGAAGGTTTTGATAAGGTACCTACAAAATGAAAATTTGGTCAAGAAGGTACCATGCCTACAGGCCCACAAAAACCCAATACTAGCAATAACTTCTAAGATCCGTTGAATGTAGAAGGTGAATGGGATGAATAGGGGATATCGACCACCTCTACACCAGAGGAAATGCAGAGAAACTCACTAGAAAAGAGGATAAGAAGTGTCAAAAGTCAAGCAATGAAGGAGAAAATTGTAATACAACACAAACTCGGGAGGGGGATTTGGAAATGTTCATAGAAGGGACAATTGGTTTATCCTTTAAGGAGGAGGACAATGATCAACATATGGAGGCTGTTGAATTTTCACTATGCTTGGCTCAAGCATGAGGTTTATTTCATTTTTAGCATTTACTTGAACCATAAACAAATGTAACTACACCATTCACAATTGCTGCAATAACCAAGATCACAAGAAGAAATGCCATGCACAAGAACACGAGAAATATACTGGGAAACCCTTCTCAACAAGGGAAGAAAATCCAACAATTCTTTGCTATATTCTCAAGAGAAATATATCCTATGCCATAGACCTAGAACACAAAAGGGTGCTCTCCAAAACCAAGAAGCTAGTGCCCAAGAGAGGTGCGCACTTCATCCCTAGAAGATGTACTTGCTGAAATTCTGAAATTACATGTGACTTGTGTGTTTCCTCAATGGGGAAATCACCTTTATTTATACTAGACTAGACACATCAAAAGTGGAGTCTATTGGCACAATAGGGCCGACCTCAATAACTTAGAATATAATCAATAATTACAATATTAATTATCTTTTACATTAATTATCTTTCACTTTATGGTGGGGTCGACCTGTACCCTTTACATCACAATTAGGGTTACAGGTAAATCTTACTATTAGACAATATAACAAAGGATCTCACACACCCACTAGTGATCAACCACTAGGGCCACGTCCACCTGTGCTCAACCATAGGGACGTCCTACTCAACATATATTTATCTCACTGAGTCTCAGGGGAGAATCATCTGGAGTACCACATCGTCTCAACTCTCTACACAGAGGAGAATGATACACCCATCACTTGGGCACCTTCACCCCTCATAGGGGTACACATCGTTTCATCTCAAATGACACACCCATCTCATGGGCATCCTCACCCCACATGGGCACACAGATCGATACACCCATATCATGGTCATCCTCACCCCATACAGGGGCACACAATGTTCCATATTAGTCTTAGAGAGGAACGACACACCCATCCCATGGGCACACCCAACTCATGGGCTCTCTTACAAGCCAGATCACTCAGTCTGTGTCCTGGAGGATGTCTCACGAAGATGTAATAATCAACTCTCCCTCTCAGGCATGGAAGCATTCTCCACTAGGCCAAGTCTCTCACGGAAGTACTCAAACTTCGTCTTGGCAAGTGGTTTGGTGAAGATATCTGCAATACTCTCATGTGTAGGAAGGTATTGCACCTGTACTGCTTTCCTCTGCACCATGTCTCTAATATAATGATATTTTATCTCAATGTGTTTCGATCTATCGTGAAACACAGGTTTCTGAGAGAGATTCAAACAACTCTGGTTATCACAATGAATAATGGTAGGATCCATCTCATGATCAAATAAATCTGTTAGGAGCTTGTGAATCCACACTACTTCGTAGACTGCCACATGTTGAGATTTGGGTACCTTGGAAAGTGGTCCCCATGTGCTTATGAGTCTCTAAGCACAAAGGGGGAAGACTATTACCCTTGTACTTTTCTTTATGATTATAATTTCACTTTGACTTAGTAGATTTAAGTCAAAAGTGAAATTTGTCACTTAAGCATTAAAGTGACAATTAATTCACAATGTGGGTGAATTAATAGACATAAAGCAATTAAGGAAAGTGGTTTCCTTAGTGAGATTTTTGGATGAGATCTCACCCATTGATTAGACTTGGCTAGATTGGATTTAGGCCATTGATCTATTAGGGCTTGGCCAAAGGAGGATAAATTGAGGGTATAGTGCATTTTAAGATTCATTCTTCACTTGTGAGTTTTGGAGAAGAGGAGGGGCGCATTTCTCAAGGAGAGGAGGGTGCACTTGATGAAGGTTTGAGTAGAAACCCTTGTTGGCTTGAGGAGGAAGCATTGTTTGGGTTGAACTTGCATGGAGAGGTTACCCATGGAGGATTAGCCATCATTCCTTAGAGGGCGCATGCTACATGGAGGAGAGATACATTTACTAGAGGAGGCATGCATATTCCTTGTTATGCTCACTTGGAGAGGAAGAGAGGGAGCCTTGAGATGAGATCAGTTGCATTGGGAGAGGAGGGTTTGGGCTCATGTTTCCATGGAGAGAGGCATTCAACTTAGGCCTCAATTATTTGATGGTGATCACATCTGCTAGGAGGAGGGTGCACCATATGAGTGGATGCACAACTACCTGGTAGAAATTTCACTTGGAGGAAGCCAATTCTAATAGTTTCACTGGAGAGGCAGCACATGAGAGCACATTCCTGTGGAGGGATTTCTTCATTGGGTCAAAGAGGAAGGAGAGTGCTTCACTTCAGTGTAGAGAGCAACAAAAGGGAGAGGGCGCACCTGAGTTTGGGAACATCTCTCTTTGGATCTTGTGGCAAGGCTCATGAGGAGCTTGCTATGTATACAAGTTCCTTTGTATTGTATTACTTGTTGTATCTCATGATTTGATCATCATTATATAGACATATATCCCAAACTGGTTTTCCCCAGGGGGTTTTTATCCAGGGTCATGTTGACCAAAAATATTTGTGTCAAATTTATGCATGCTTAGAAGTGTGGATAAAATTTTAAAGTCAAAGATCTAGAGGTAGTGTTATGTGATTTAATGTATTATGCATGTGCTAACATTGAGTTAAGAAAACACTTGCAAGGGCACCTTAAAAGAGCACTTAGCCATTAAAATATTGAGAAGAAAGTTTGGTGACTGTTTGCTGTCCTAAAACAACAAGAGAAGACAACCACATAGTTGAAACTTAGAGCCATACTAAGTTCAAGGACAGACCTTAGGTGGCAGCATCATAGGACCTCAAAAAATCTACACCACACTCAATGCTATATACTCTATTTCTGCGGTACTCAAGGCCACGGAGCTTTGTTTCCTGCTGTATCAGGAAACCATGGAAAACCCCAAGATAAAACAACCGGATGTGCTCTTCCGCTCCACTGGGCTTCCTACCCAATCTGCATCGGCATATCCCTGCAAACTCAAGTCTACACTAGAGGCATATCTCGGGCCATATCCAACCGTGCCTCGTAGATATCTCAATACATGCTTCGCTTCTATGCAGTGAATTTGTCTCGACTGACTCATGAACTGATTAAGTAAATTCACTGCATATCATATATCAGGTCTGGTGTTGACCAAATACATCAATGATCCAATCATCTATCGGTACACATGTGGATCAATCTTGCCTGAATCAGTAGAAGCATCATTCATTTTCTTCCAATCCATCACCATCGGTGTAAGCATGGATTTTCACTCTGTCATACCGAACTTCTTTAATATCTCCACTATATATTTTCCTCGATTTAGGAAAATCTCATTAGTCCTCTACCATACTTCTAGTCCCAATAAGTAGTGCATTATACCCATATCCTTCATCTCGAATTCAGAAGTCAATGCTCACTTGCATTCATCAATAAGTCTTTCTAAACCAGTGAGGAATAATTCATCCACATATAGGACCAATATTAGGCATGTGTTACCAACAATATGACAATATATGTTTGGATGAGAAAAACTCTTACTGAAGCCCAAACTCATCAAGAATCTATCCATTTTCTCATACCAAGTACGAGGTGCTTTCTTTAGTCCATACAAGGCTTTCTTCAACCTGCACACATGAGATTTCTCATCGTGTATTACAAATCCTTCTAGATGCTCGATATAAACTTCTTCCTCAATCTCACCATTGAGAAAGGTTGTCTTTACATCCATCTGATGTAGTTTCCAAGTCATGGATGTAGCTAGTGCAATGATAGTAGGGATGGAAGTGTATCGGGCTACTGGATCAAATGTCTCATCATAGTCAACTCCCTCTACTTGTGAGAGTCCTTTGGCTACAAATATTGCTTTTTATTTCTCGACACTTCCATCAGCTGCATGCTTGATCTTATAGATCCACTTGGAAGTCACTACAAACTTCCCTTCTAGTCTCAAATCAATATCCCACACATCATTCTTCAAGATGGACTGATATTATTCTATCATGGCATCTTGCCATACCTACTCACTTGTCGCTTCTCCATGACAAGAAGGCTCAAAATCAATGATGTGACTCATGGTTGAAAAGTAGCTCGAAAGTCTCTTTGGTCTCTTGCTCTCTCAGAATGTGCCTTGAGGAGTTGCATGTCCCTTTGCCTCTTGCAGAGTTTGTCAAGCCCAAACATGCCTTTTATGGCCTACTAGAATGTCTCTAGGAATATCAACTGGAGCAACTAGATTAACTGGATCGACTAGATCAATGGTTGTCTCCCTTTGAACTGTTGAAAGGGAAGAAGGTACTGTCTCTACCTTCCTTTTAAACATTTTGACTCCCTCTGAGTCAAGTGACTCCCTCTGAAGTTTGAAGGATAGATATCTTCCTTTTCATGTTTTCTATCCTGGAGATATCTTGTTAAATTTGGTAGCATCAACAGTCATTCTCCAATGAGAGGCCATATGGGCCACCCTGAGGCTAGCCAGGGAGATTTGGAGAATCAACCAGTCTTGTGAGGTATTGACAAAATCCAGGGGGACGTACAACCTCTGCGAGTCAAACCAAAATTCAGGACAAACGAGATGATATATGAGTCTAATGCAAAAGTCAGAGCGAATGTACAACCTCTGTGAGCATAGACAATCTAGTACAAAATTTAGGGGGAACGTACAACCCCTGTGAGAATAGACAGACTAGTGCAAAAGTAAGGGGGAATGTACAACCTTTGTGAGCCTAGTCAAACCTTGTGAGCCATGAGCAAAAGTCAAGGCATCTAGCAAAAGTTAGGTTAAATATAAAATTCCTATGAGCTAGAAACAAACAATATTCCTAATATTGCAAATGATATAAATGTATTGATCTAGTGCATTGGCACGTGTAACATTATCCACCATGAAGAGAATTTCGAATTTCCTTGTAAAGAGATGAGTTGTAACTGAAGCCTCAAGTCTAGTTCTATTTTTTAACTAAAGTGTAATGCTGAGTTGTAACTGAATTCTCAAGTCTAGTTCTATTTTCAAACTAACGTGTAATGCTGAGTTGTAACTGAAATCTCAAGTATAGTTCTATTTTCAAACTAAAGTATACCAGTCTCAATTCTAGTTCTATTTTCGAACTAAAGTGTAATGTTGAGTTGTAACTGAAGTCTCAAGTCTAGTTCTATTTTTGAACTAAAGTATACCAGTCTCAAGTCTAGTTCTAAGTTAGAAATAAAGTGTGAAGCTGAGTTATGATTAAAGCATGCAAATAAGTTACTATTTTGAGCCTCTCCTCTTCTCCTCTTCAACCTATATAAGCAGAGGTCGACCCCTCTCTTCAACATGGTTTGATATGCAGGTTAAGAGTGAAGTAATAGAGGATCATATCAGTGATAAAGAAGCAACATACCAAAGAAGCATATCCGTATTGTATATCAGAAATATAGGCTGCATATTAGAGGTGTATATCAACAACATATCAGTGTTGTATATCAACAATAGAAGCAACATATCAGAGGTGTATTTTAGCAAGGTCTCTTAGGTCTTTTTTAGATCAGAGTCATCTTGGCAAGCTCTTTAAGAGTAGAACATTCATGGTGGATATTTGTATAGGGTTTCCCAAGGGTATATGTGTTGTTGATGTGCATGCTTACTTATCTACATAGTTATTTCTATTCGGTTATGAGTTGGTATTGTTGAAGGGTATTAATCTGGAATCAAAGTATTGAAGAAATAAAAGAATTAATCCGCATAAGAAATCAAGCTCATAATTTAACATATCTCATGTCTTCTCAGGTGCTCTACCGACTCTACAATATTTTGATGATCTTTGTACTAGGCTAATAACCAAGATGGCCTCTCATAGGGATAACAACCAAAATGGCCTCTTGTACTAGAATAATAATCAATCAAGAAAAATTTGACTCCCATACTAGGGATAATGGTCCAAGTTAGGAGGGCTCCCACACCAGAGATAATACCCTTCATTTCCAAAATGCAATCAACTACAGGTTAATGATTAAATAAAATAAAGAATGTAGTACACCAACTTACCCTAGTCTATAGTTATGCTCACTCTTTGTATTTGGTCTTCCCGAGAAATATTAGAGGAAGTAATCCTCATTTCTCATGTCTTCATCTTTCTGAGTTGGGTCTGGATCAATGTCAGCGGTGGAAGCATATTGTCTTCCTTTCTTTCTGGTAGGACAATTTCTTGCAAAGTGTCCATACTTGTCACATCTGAAGCACTGGATCTTTTGACATGTCTTTTCTCTGATCATAAATTGAAGCTGATGAAGTCTTCTCATCTTTGAATGTTTGCCTAAAGTTTCTTTTAAATCTTCCTCCTTTATTTGTATGAAGTGTAAGAGCATGATTTTCATCATGAGGGGAGTCTTCCACTCCTCTAGCTCTAAGTCTAATTTCTTCTTGGGTACAGTCTGTCCATAGACGATCAAAAGTAGGTATTTTTTCTCTTCCACTGATACTTCGAAGAAATGGTTCCAAATGTTTTGGAAGATTATTGAGAGTGGTCAAAACAAGTTCTCTGTCAGATATGATTTCTCCAATGGCACCTAGCTGATCTCTGACATCTTCATAAAGAAGGCAACAACGATGTCACCTTTTGTCATCTTGATATTTTGAAGCTATCCTTTCAATGTAAGAGCTATGAGGGTGTTGTCATTCTCAAACATATTCTTCAATGCCTCATACATTTCATAAGCTATCTTCAGGTTGGAAATACAAGGCATGAGATGATCTCTTACTGAGTAGATGATTATCTTCCTTATCTTAACGTCATCTTCCTTACTTTCTTCCTTGTCTTCATCGATAGTTGTCTCTGGTAAAACCTTTTGTATTGTCCACAATAGATCTTCCTCTTCAAGAGTTATCTGATGTATTGAATTCCAGGAATTAAAGTTGCTCAATCCATCAAGCCTATCTTCCACCAAGGCTTTGTTCTTCATATTTTCAGATTCTTCACAAACCCTTGCCAACTGGGCTAGAAAACCCAACGACTAGGCTAGTCTAGCAAATTTTGGTTTTTTTGGGCTTATGTCTGCCAACAAGAATCCTTGAAAGTCATAAGAACAATGCTGAGATGAAAATCTCCTTCAATGAACTGGAAAAAACCTAAATCTTAATTTTCTGTAGAAAATTGTGAAACCCTAGGGACAAAAATAAAAAATTCTTGGAATTGCAATATAAATCTTGTTGGATGTGCACTGAAGGAGGCCGTACACTCCTATGCAATTTTCAGCCCCAAATTCCAAGTATTAAGTGCCAGAACAACCAAAAATAGAGGGTCGTACAGATTTTCTGGAAAGCCTAGGAGGCTATATGGTTATGCAGAATGAGGATGATGACTTTCTTGAATATTGTGCAATGGGTTCTTCAAGACCTATGCTCTGATACCATGTTGAATTTTCACTATGCTTGGCTCAAGCATGTGTTTTATTTCATTTTTGGAATTTACTTGAACCATAAACAAATGCAGTGACACCATTCACAATTGCTACAATAACCAAGATCACAAGAAGAAATACCATGCACAAGAACACAAGAAATATTATGGGAAACCCTTCTCAACAAGGGAAGAAAACCCAACAATCCTTTGCTATATTCTCAAGAGAAAGACCTCCCACACCATATACCTAGCACACAAAAGGGTGCTCTCCAAAACCAAGAAGCTAGCGCCCAAGAGAGGTGCGCACTTCAGCCCTAGAAGATGTACTTGCTGAAATTATGAAATTACATGTGACTTTTGTGTTTCCTCAATGGGGAAATCACCTTTATTTATACTAGTATGTACACATCAAAAGTGGTTTCTATTGGCACAACAGGGCTGACCTCAATAACTCAGAATATACTTAATAATTACAATATTAATTATCTTTTACATTAGTTATCTTTCACTTTATGGTGGAGCCGACCTGTACCCTTTACATCACAATTAGAGTTTCAGGTAAATAATACTCTTAGACAATATATCAAGGGATCTCACACACCCACTAGTGCTCAACCACTAGGGGCACGTCCACCTGTGCTCAGCCACAAGGATGTCCTACTCAACGGATCTATCTCACTGAGTCTCATAGGAGAATCATCTAGAGTACCACATCGTCTCAACTCTCTACACAGATGAGAACGATACACCCATCACATGCGCACCTTCACCACTCATAGGGGTACACATCGTTTCATCTCAAATGAAACACCCATATCATGGGCATCCTCACCCCACATGAACACACACATCGATGCATCCATCTCATGGGGACCCTCACCCCATATAGGGGCACACAACGATCCATCTCAGTCTCATAGAGGAACGACACACCCATATCATGGGAACACCCAACTCATGGTCTCTCTCACAGGTCGACTCACTCAGTTCGTGTCTTGGAGGATGTCTCACGAAGTTGTAATCATCAACCGAGGTTGCATAGACTGATAGTGATATTCCATCCCTTATAGAGTGACATGGAGAACAACACATAGTTAAGCTCACACATACACAACTAAGAAATATACAGAGGGGCCTACTTAGGGGGGAATCAAAGGTTGGAGATGGATCTTAGAGCCCCATTTCCCAGGGAAATCTGAGAGTTAAAAAAAATCCACTAAAATCCCAGAAGCATACAAAAATCAAAGAAAATAAATGTGGGACAAAAACTCTGAAGCAAAAACTAGAGGAGACAAGAGAATTATTGGTTGACTCTAGGAAACATTTGGGGCTTCCAAAAAAATACTTCCTATCACAACCCAAGGTTTATAAATGATGGTAATATCATGGAATACACAAGGTATTGATTTTCCAGGCAATCAGGTCTTTCTAAATCACATTATAGTCCATGAAACACCATCTATTCTCATGTTACAAGAAACTAAATGTGATGAGGTAGCAATGTCAACAACAACTAGTAAATGTTGGCGAAACAATGAATCAATGGTGGTTAGTGTAGTGGGGTTAGAAAGTGGGTTGGATATACTATGGTATTCCACTAAGGTGAAGATGGAACATTTTTTGAGCTCACCTAATCTTCTAACAATCAATTATAGATTAATCGAATCCCAAGACAATGGGTTCCTCACTAATGCTTATGGGCATGCTAACCCTTTGTCCAAAGGCCCCTTTTTAAACAGTCTAGTGACCATCAAGAACCTCACTGTGGATCAACCATGGCTCATTGGGGGTGACTTTAATATGATCACCTCACTCCACAGAAATAGAGGGGGAAACCGAGGACTAGAGAATGAGAGTGTGCCCTTCAAATCCACGTTTGAAAATATTAGATTGGTTAACATTCAAACATCCAATGGGTGTCACACTTGGAATAATAAATGTGGTGGTGATTGCAAGATAGTTATAAGGCTTGAACACTATTTAGTCTTAGAAAATATCATGCAAGGCATGAATGATGTAACAAAAAAAATACTCCTCTTCATAGGGTTTGATCATTAGTCGATTAGTCTCTCTTGTGAAATTGTTGCTTCACCAATGCTGAAACCCTTAAGGTTTAAGCGTTTTGGCTAAGCCATCAAAATTTCTACCAAGTAGTTTCTCATGGTGGAAATAGTTTGTTCCACCAAGGGGGACCAAGATGTTTCAATTTCAACAAATGCTCAAACACATCAAGCAATACATTAAGAATTAGAATAGGGAATTGTTTGGGGATGTATTCAAAGCTCATAATCAAATAGAATGAGAAATGGATAGGTTTCATGCCAAAATTATTTGTGATGGGAGGACACAAGTCATGGTGGATCATGAGGCCTATATAAAAAAATAACTAGACATTAGGGCCCATCAAGAAGAAACTCTATGGAGACAAAAGTCGAGGGTCAAATGGATTAAGGAAGGAGATCAGGAATCCATTTTTTTTCATAACTCCATGATGAAGATATGGAACTACATTCATATATCCAGCCTCAAATCAACAACAGGGGAGAAGGTGGAAAGGCACTACGATATTGAGAAGAAACTTAGATATCACTTTAGCCACATTTTGATGGAACCAATTGGTGATGATAGAGAAATGATTCAATTGATTACTTTCTCCATCCCCAACTTAGTCTCTCTAGAGAAAAATGAAATCCTGCTTCACTTAGTATCTTTTGATAAGGTCTCCCAGATAGTCATGGACATGGATTTCAACAAGTCTTTGGGGCCAGATGGTTTCACCATGAAGTTTTTCCAAAGGTGCTAGATGGTGGTTGGCAGAGAAGTCTGGGATGTTGTGGAAAGTGCTAGGATATATCATAACATCGTCAAATCCTTCAACTCGAATTTCATTACTCTTATACCCAAGGACTAGGAATCCAATACTATAAATAAGTTTATTTTGATCTCTCTTTTCAATGTTATTAATAAGATTATCACCAAGGCTATAGCCAATTTCTTAAAACCCATCATGTCCAAGATTGTCTCCTTGGAATAGGGGGGCTATGTGGAGGGGTGAAAAATCCTTGATGGCATTATCATAGCTCATGAAGCCATCCACTATTTGAAATCAATCAAAACTCTGTTTAATACTTATCAAAGGATTAATAATTATCCCTTACTTTGACCCTCACTCTCACCTTCAATTTGTGGATAACATTATGCTACTTGGTGTTCCTATAGCCAGGGAAGCCTAGACCTTACAACTACTACTTGATACTTTCATTTTAGTCTCTAGCACTAAAATAAATCTTGATAAATCCTTGTTTTTCTTCTTTAACACTTCACTGAGGGTCCAGGTCAACAATCTATGAATTATTGGATTCTATAAGGGATCCCTCCCATCTAAGTACCTAGGTGCCCCTCTCTTTGCCAATAGGCTTTGAAATGTCTTTTGACTGAAAGATGTACTGTCCACGCTAGAAGCAAGATCAATTCATAGACCTTCCATTTCTTGACTCTCCTTAGTAAAATAACCCTTTTCAAGAATGTCCCTCCAATCCTTGCCTCTTTATCTCTTCTTAGTGTTGGCTGCTCTAGCCAAAGTCCTCAAAAGTGTATGAGCTCTCCAATATTGTTTTCTCTATGGGGGACCCACCAAGAAACACAAGTGGACCCTTGTGTCCTAGGATACTCTCTAACTACCTAAATGGGTGGGAGATTTGGGGCTGCGATAACCCTTCATCATGGGAAAGGTACTTGCATCCAAATTGTGGTGGATATGGGTAAAGGGTAAAGTGGATTTGTGGTGACAGGTATGGAGATCTAAATATGCTTTTAACATTAATGAACAAGACTTAATAATAATGGATGGCTATTGTCTAGGATCGCCAGTTTGGACCAATGTATGGAACAACAAATCCTTAATCCAGAACAACTGTTTTTGGAAAATCTAAGCAGGAACATTGGCGCACTTTTGAGACAATGCATGGTAACATGAACTAGTCCTAGTTGAAAACCTAAGCCTTTATGATACTCAAGATTTACTACTCAATCATGGATGGAAGTTTGTGCACCAATACTGGATTGAGCCAAGATTCAACCAACATCCCATATATTGTATTTGGGAAAAGGAAGAGGGTTGGTCAGCTGTAATATTAACAAAGGATAGGGAATTTCTATATATCTATCTAAAATCCATTAGAATCCCTATTCAAACTAGAGAGGACATCCTATGATGGAGAAATCAAGGCAGTGGAAATTTCTATGTTAAGAAATCTTATCATCTAGAGGCCAAGTTTCATTTTATTATGAAAGATCCAATTCGAGACAAAGTCTAGAGTGTGAAGTTATGGCCTAAGATAGCCTGCTTCTTATGACTACTGGTGAAAAAGAAGAATGTTAAGAACCAAATGCTTAAGATGTCATAATAAACCTTAATTACACACCACGTACACCAATGTGAGCATGGAGCACAACTCCAAGATAGATAAGAGAGATACGTTACACAATAACTCCTTAAAGAATAGGAGAACCTCCTCAAAATACCCAATACATTCATACTTCCCAATTCACTTGTCCTCAATATTGACTACATGATCTCTATATATACCTATTCACGCATTACAAATGTCGCCCCTTTAATATTAGGCCAACTCTATTACATATTCATTTACACATTACATGTACATTTAACCCCATTTATGCTCCCCCTTGGGTTCATATCATATACATTTAATCCCATATATTCCCCCCTTGGGGTCATATCAAAGACTCTAACCTAGGACTATCTCCTCAAGAGAGAATTTGCAGGACCATCCATATGCCTACTATGTCGATCAAGTGAAGAGATAGGGGAACACCTATTCAACAATTGTCCCATGGCTAGCTTGATGTGGGAAGAAAGGGTTACCATATTTAGGCAGATAGACCAATCTAGGGATAATATCACACTTACTCTAAACAACTGGAAAAAATCATCCTTTGTAAATCCGATGATCAACAAAGTTTGGAACATTTTCCAAGGATTCTTAATGTTGATGCTATGGAAAGAAAGGAATCGATGAGTATTCAAGCAAATCAATAGAAAAGTGGAGGATATATGGCAGGGAATCCAAGAAAGTATCTGGGAATTAATTAATGCTTTCCCTTGGCCTAAGGAGTCCGCTCAAGTGTAGAGAAGTGAATGGGTTATCCATAACCTCTCTCCTATCTCCAACCCTTACACCTTTAGGACCAAACCTGATCTAGGAGGATCTGGAACGCTCAAAGAGATCCAGGAGGATCCAAGAATGCTCAAAAATTGATTTTATAAAATTCTCTTTAAAGTGACTCCATTACGTAGAGCTCGACGAGAGTTTTCCAATGCAATTTGAACAGGCTCAAACAAAGTTCGTATGAGAAAGTTATGTTCGTTTGAAGTTTGGAAAAAACAAGAAAAATGGGGGTGCCACGTGGAAGGCCCACAGGCTGCCACATTGACTGTTCATATAGGTCATATGACATGGAATACTCCGTGACATGGTGTGACGTGGAGAAATCATTGGTTGCCACGTGGCAGGCCTGAATTGGGCAATGATGGTTGAAGGGCCGAATTCTGATTGTGTTCAATTGGTTAACTCGTTGGTTTTTATTATTTATTTTTATTAATATATCGTTTGTTGGTTTTATATATATTAATGATTTT